>SNQJ01S0061442.1:6978-20934 GCA_010110895.2 Picea sitchensis | reverse complement strand
AAAATTCAAAAGAAATTTCAGGAAAACATTTAAAGGTGAAAGGTCTTCATCCAATCCATGTTATCAAAGAAGAGATGTTTTAGAAATTCAGAGCTTCAGATGTGACAAGTATGGACACCTTGCAAGAAAATCTCCAACCAGGAAGAAGGGAAGACAATATGCTTCCACCGTTGACATTGATCTAGATCCACCTCAAAAGAGTGAAGAGAAGAGAGAGGATAAATACTTCCTCTAAAAAGACATGATTAGAAACTAGGTAAATCAATTGATCTCTAATTTTATAGTTGATTGCATTTTGCAAATAAATGAAGGATATTATTCCTAGTACGAGAGCTCTCAAAGACTTGGACCATTATCCATGGTACGATAGTCCAAACCATATTTAACTTGTTCATTATACAAGAACAAGCTTAAACATTGTCCTTGAAGAAGAAATAGCCTTTCAAAGATCCAGAGAATCTCAGATGGAGATTGACAGTAAGACACATACCTTCTCCCCCTTTAGCAGTTCAGAGGGAGACATACCTTATTCCAGTTTAAATATTAAGAGATATTGCAGTAGGGCGTAAAAATCCTACCTAGACTCACTCTGCAAATAGGAAAAGAAACATACAATCCTCTCAAGGCACATCCCGAGAAAGCAAAAGATATTTTCAAGCTATCCTTTAGTCATGAACCATTTCATTGATGCTGAGTCTCCTTGTCTTAGAGAAGCAATAGGAGAACAAGTATGGAAATATGCCATAACAGAAGAATACCGGTATATCTTAAAGAATGATGCATAAGATATTATTCATGGGCCAGAAGGGAAGTCTATGGTAACTTCCAAGTGGATCTATAAGATCAAGCATGCAGGTGATGGAAGTGTCGAGAAATACAAAACGAGATATATATCTAGAGGTTTCTCACAAATAGAGGGAGTTGTCTATGATGAGACACTTGATCCAGTAAACCCGATACATTTCCATCCGTACTACCATCCATGAGATGGAAACTTTATCAGATAGATAAATTCTTTATGAGTTTAGATTTTAGCAAGAGTGTTGCTGATCCAAACCTATATCATTATAGTGTTTATAACGAGAGCTTGATTTTGATAACTTATTAAAAAATCCTTGTTGTTGGATACAAGTAATCCTTGACTTCTAAATTCGAGATGAAGAATTTGAGTATGATGCACTACTTCTTGGGACAAGAAGTATGGCAGAGGACTGATGATATTTTCCTGAGTCAAGGAAAATATACAAAAAACATATTAAAGAAATTCAGTATAACAGAATGCAAATCCATGCCCACTCCAATGGGAAATGGATTTGAATAAAATGAGTGTTGATGATTCAGAGGAGATTGATCCACAACTGATTGGATCACTGGTGTATCTGGTTAACACCGGACCTGATTCATGCCATGTAGTGAGTGTGCTTAGTCATTTCATAAGTCAACCGAGACACACTCAATAGAGAACAAAAAAACATGTATTGAGATATATACAAGGCACAATTGGATATGGCTTGAGATATGCCTCTAGTGTGAACTTGAGTTTTCAGGATATGCCGATTCATATTGAGTAGAAAGTACAGTGGACCAGAAGAACACATCCAATTGTTGTTCTACCATGAAGTTTTCCATGGTTTCCAAAATGCAATAGGAAACAAAAATCTATGGCCTTGAGCAACATAGAGGCATAATGTATAGCATCGAGTGTGCAAAGAAATATGGCTTCACAAGCTTCTAACAGATTTACTTGACCATGAGATGGATCCTATGATGATAACCAAAGAGCCGTGTGTAAAGCTCCTTGAGAACCCAGTGTTTTCTGATGGATCGAAACACGATGAGATGAAACGTCCTTATATCAAAGATATGATGCAGAGAAAAATCATACACATGCAGTACCTTCCTACACATGAGAAAATTACAGACATATTCACCAGACTACCTTGGTGAAAAATGCCTTCCTAGTTGAGAGGGAGTATTGATGACTCCAGCCAAAAAAAAATTCAGAGTACATCCGTGTGAGACCTAAAATGATGAAGAATGCCTCCCTAGATGAGAGGGGGTGTTGATGAATGCAACTATGTGAGACATTCTCCAACTTACAAACCTGTGAGATGTGGATCATTGCAGCTATGCGAGTCTTTCTCTCAGCTTACAAACCTGAGATAAAGCCCCTAAGAAGGGTACGTGGTTCCTGCCTGAGACGGAGCTAGGAATGTAGAGATGACCTCCTCCATTCAGAGAGTTGAGAAGAACTCCAGATGATTATCCAGTGTGAAAGGCGATTTGTTGAGTTAGACGTGCCTGTGGCTGAGCACAAGGTGAACGTGTGAAATACCAAAGTGATGGGTGCATCGTCATGTGAACATAAATGAAGATGATGTATTAGCCTCCTCTAAGCAACAAAGTTGACGAGAAGGCTCTAGATGATTCTCCTGTGTGAGGCAGTGGGAAAGAACATCTGTAGAGTGGACGTGCCTGTGGACAAGCATAGGTGAATGTGTGAATATCTGGTTCTTCTGTGTAATGCAGTGAACTAGAGAGATGACATCTCTATGGATGTGCCCCTAGTGGGTGAGCACTAGTGGGTGTATCAGATCCTTTGCTATATATTATTCAAGAGTCAAACCTGCCTGTAACCCTAATTTTTATGTAAAGGGTACAAGTCGGACCCACCTTAATGTGATTAAAAATACATGTAAAAGATAATTAATCTGGTTAATAATAATAATAATAATAATAATAATAATAATAATAATAATAATAATAATAATAATAATAATAATAATAATAATATGAATTATAGAGGTCAGCCCCGTTGAGCCAATAGACACTTATGTTGATAGGAAAAGTCTAATATAAGTAAAGGAATATTCCCCATTGTGGAATCATATCTTTCTTGTGAGTTTGGAAATTTCAGCAAGTACACTTCTTTGGGAAAAGTGTGCACCTCTCTTGGCCGCTAGAGTTCTAGGGTTTGAAGCACCCTCTTGTGTTCTAGGGTTTATCTTGGTGGTGAAGGTATTTCTCTTGAAGAATATAGCAAAGGATTTGGCTGGGTTTTCTTCCCTTAATGATAAGGGTTTCCCAGGATACATCTTGTGTTCTTGTGCATGGTGCTTCTTCTTGTGATCTTGGTTGATGTAACATTTATGGTTATGGATAAATGATAAAATGGAATGAAATTTGTGCTTAACCTAAATTATTGAAAAATCAACATGGTATCAGAGAATAGGTTTTGAAAGAACCCATTGCACAAGCATCCACCAAGTCTCATCTCACTTTTGCAGAACCGTATAACCCCTTCTAGGGTTTCCAGAAAATTCTGTACGACCCTCCTTTCAGTAGTGATTCAACCATTAATAATTGGAAGCTGGGGCCACTTTTGGCATAGGAGAGTACAACCTCTTCCAACGCATCTCCAGAATCCCTTAAAACGAAATTATGAGAAATTTTGAGTTTTGGCCCTAGGGTTTCTAGGGTGCCAAAATTTCCTGTAGAATATTATTTCTAGATTTCTAAAGAAATGTTCTCCCGAATCAACAATAATCTCTGTGACATTATCAAATTTATTGTTGGCAGTCATAAGTCCAATATAATCCAAGGTTTCTAATTCAACCTAATCATTAGGTTTTCAAAATCCAGTCAACAATAAATTGAAGAAACCAATCAAATGAAGAGCAGAGCATTAGTAGAAGATAAGCTTGATGGAGCAAGCAACTTCAACTCCTGGAAATCAAGGATTCTAGTCACTCTTGAAGAAGATGAACTCTTGGATGTGACAACTAAAACTCTACCAACCACAACTACATATATAGAGAATAAGATAAGAAAAGAAGAAGATGTCAAAGCAAGAAAATTAATCATCTACTCAGTAAGAGATCACCTCTTGCCCCGTATTGCCAATATGAAGACAACCTATGATATGTATGAAGCTTTAAAAGGAATGTTTGAAAGTGAAAACACTCTTAGAGCTCTTACCTTAAAGAGAAAACTTCAAAGTACCAAGATGACGAAGGGTGACATAGTTGCACTCTTCTTTATGAAGTTATCAGAGATTAAAGAACATCTAGAGACCACTGAGGAAATCATGTCTGATAGAGAAATTGTCTTAACCAATCTCCAGAATATTCTGAAATCATGGGAGCCTTTCGTTCAGAGTATCAGTGCAAGAGAATCTCTACCAACCTTTGATATTCCATGGACAGATTTCACTCAAGAATAACTTAGACTTAGAAATAGAGGAGTGGAAGATTCCTCAGAAGAAAACTATGCTCTTACACTTCATAAAAATAAGGTTCAAAAGAAATTTCAGGCAAACATTTAAAGGTGAAAGGTCTTCATCCAATCCAGGTTATCAAAGAAGAGATGTTTCAGAAATTCAGGGCTTCAGATGTGACAAGTATGGACACCTTGCAAGAAACTGTCCAACCGGGAAGAAGGGAAGACAATATGCTTCCACCACTGACATTGATCCAGATCCACCTCAAAAGAGTGAAGAGAAGAGAGAGGATAAGTACTTCCTCTAAAAAGACATGATTAGAAACTAGGTAAATCAATTGATCTCTAATTTTATAGTTGATTGCATTTTTCAAATAAATGAAGGATATTATTCCTAGTATGGGAGATCTCAAAGACTTGGACCATTATCCATGGTACGTGAGTCCAAACCATATTTAATTTGTTCATTATACAAGAACAAGAAGAAACATTGTCCTTGAAGAAGAAATAGTCTTTCAAAGATCCATATAATCTCAAACAAATATTGATAGTAAGATATTGATAGAAAGATGCATAAGATATTATTCAGGGACCAGAAGGGAAGTCTATGGTAACTTCCAAGTGGATCTATAAGATCAAGCATGCAGCTGATGGAAGTGTCAAGAAATACAAAACGAGATCTATAGCTAGAGATTTCTCACAAATAGAGGGAGTTGTCTATGATGAGACACTTGATCCAATAAACCTGATATACTTCCATCCGTACTACCATCCATGAGATGGAAAATTTATCATATAGATAAATTCTTGATGAGTTTAGATTTTAGCAAGAGTGTTGCTGATCCAAACCTATATCATTACAGTGTTGATAACGAGAGCCTGATTTTGATAACTTATTCAGAAAGCCTTGTTGTTGGATACAAGTAATCATTGACTTCTAAATTCAAGATGAAGAATCTGAGTATGATGCACTACTTCTTGGGACAAGAAGTATGACAAAGGACCGATGATATTTTCCTGAGTCAAGGAAAATATACAATAAAAATATTAAAGAAATTCAGTATAACAGAATGAAAATCCATGCCCACTCCAATGGAAATGGATTTGAATAAAATGAGTGATGATGATTCAGATGAGATTGATCCACAGCTGATTGGATCACTAATGTATCTTGTTAACACCGAACCTGATTCATGCCACACAATGAGTGTGCTTAGTCATTTCATAAGTCAACCGAGACAAACTCACTAGAGAACAACAAAACATGTATTGAGATATATATGAGGCACAATTGGATATGGCTTGAGATATGCCTCTAGTGTGAACTTGAGTTTTCAGGATATGCCGATTCAGATTGAGCATAAAGTACACTGGACCGGAAGAACATATCCAATTGTTGTTCTACCATGAAGTTTTCCATGGTTTCCATAATGCAGTAGGAAACAAAACTCCGTGGCCTTGAGAAACATAGAGGCATAATATATAGCATTGAGTGTGCAAAGCAATATGGCTTCACAAGCTTCTAACATATTTACTTGACCATGAGATGGATCCTATGATGATAACCAAAGATCCATGTGTAAAGCTCCTTGAGAACCCAATGTTTCATGATGGATCGAAACACAATGAGATGAAATGTCCTTATATCAAAGATTTGATGCAGAGAAAAATCATACACATGCAGTACCTTCCTACACATGAGCATATTACAGACATATTCACTAGACTACCTTGGTGAAAAATGCCTTCCTAGTTGAGAGGGAGTATTGATGACTCCGACCAAAAACAAAATTTAGAGTACATCCGTGTGAGACTTGRCATGATGAAGAATGCCTCCCTAGTTGAGAGGGAGTGTTTATGAATACAACTACGTGATACATTCTTCAACTTACAAACCTGTGAGATGTGGATCATTGCAACTATGTGAGTCTTTCTCTCATCTTACAAACCTGAGATAAATCCCCTAAGAAGGGTACGTGGTTCCTGCCTGAGACAGAGCTAGGAATGTAGAGATGAACTCCTCCATTTAGAGAGTTGATAAGAACTATAGATGATTATCCAGTGGGAAAGACAATTTGTTGAGTTAGAAGTGCCTGTGGCTGAGCACAAGGTGAACGTGTGAAATCCAAAAGTGCTGGGTGCATTGTCATGTGAACATAAATGAAGATGATGTATTAGCCTCCTATGAGTAGCAGAGTTGATGGGAAGTCTCTAGATGATTCTCTTGTGTGAGGCAGTGGGAAAGAAGATCTGTAGAGTGGAAGTGCCCGTGGACGAGCACAAGTGAACATGTGAAGATCTGGTTCTTCTGTGTAATGTAGTGAACTAGAGATATGACATCTCTATGGATGTGCCCCTAGTGGATGAGCACTAGTGGGTGTATCATATCCTTTGCTATATATTGTTCAAGAGTCAGACCTTCCTGTAACCATAATTGTTATGTAAAGGGTATAGGTTTTCCCCACCTTAATGTGATTAATAATAAATGTAAAATATACTTAATCTGGTTAATATTATTATTAATAATAATAATAATTATTATAATATGACTTAGAGAGGTCGGCCCTGTTGAGCCAATAGACACTTCTGTTGATAGGACAAGTCTAATATAAGTAAAGGAAGAGTCCCCATTGTGGAATCATATCTTTCTTGTGAGTTTGGAAATTTCAGCAAGTACAATTCTTTGGGAAAAGTGTGCACCTCTCTTGGGCACTAGAGTTCTAGGGTTTGAAGCACCCTCTTGTGTGCTAGGGTTTATCTTGGTGGTGAAGGTATTTCTCTTGAAGAATATAGCAAAGGATTTGGATGGGTTTTCTTCCCTTGTTGAGAAGGGTTTCCCAGGATACATCTTGTGTTCTTGTGCATGGTGCTTCTTCTTGTGACCTTGGTTGCTGCAACATTTATGGTTATGGATAAATGCTAAAATGGAATGAACTTAATGCTTAACCTAACTTATTGAAAAATCAACATTTTCGACTCGTATTCAACAGTTTTCAAGATCGATGACATCACCATCATGACCACCATTTCCTCGTGGCCTGCCTCTGTGGTAGCTACGTGGAACTTCCATGTCAACAATTTTTTTTTTCGTAGGTGCATTTGGCACCTAATTGGGCCTTAATTATGCCAGCTAAGGGGATAAAAATGTCCATCATAGGATTATTATGCATTCATTGTCTTGATCGATATGTCTATTATGCCTACCATGAGGGCTAAAAATGTCCGACTAGGGCTAATTATACCCGCGTTTTCTCGATCGAGATGTCAATTATGCCTGCTATGGGGGATCAAAATGTTTAGCGTGGGATAATTATGCCCTCTGTACCTCCAGACATCAAATAAACGTGAATGGAAAAGAGATAGGATTGGTAAGTACACAAATTAATG
The DNA here is from genome assembly GCA_010110895.2 of Picea sitchensis. NCBI lineage: Eukaryota > Viridiplantae > Streptophyta > Pinopsida > Pinales > Pinaceae > Picea > Picea sitchensis. The sequence continues at coordinate 13,329 of SNQJ01S0061442.1, read as the reverse complement.
GATGAACATAGTACCGATTAGAAGTTTACATGATGTGGTAAGGATGGATAGTACCTGACCCAGATCATCTGTGCATCTAGATAGGCTATGGGTGAATTTCAAGTCATATGTTGGTTAATGTGACCTATGAAGTCATATGATGGCTGGTCCTAACCTGTACTTCCATGTCCTAGAGTTACCCTTTGTATAACAAAGGGATATTAGTCCATAGCATAATAAGTAGCATGTTGAGTGGTTAAGTCTTTGTAATTCGAGTGCCCGAGGGGTTTCTCAGGATGCTGAATCCATTTATGCATTCATTAATGCAAGTTAAACAACATAAAATTGTGATTTTGCGTATATTTAAATCACCAGATTCATGTGAGAAATTCCAATTAAATGTAGAACGTTTATACTACACCACCAATGGGGAAAATTGGGAATGATTCAGGTGGACAACTCAGAGGTCATAGTACTACACCCATATGCATATGGTTCCACCAATTAATAAGAAGCACTTCGCATCAACATCGACAATCCAGGAGGCCACAAAACAAAGAAAGGGGGAGTATCCAACAATAGTGGGAGGACCAAAGGAAATGGAACACATCTTGAGGGGAAGAATTGATGATGCCAATAGTTTCAAGGGAATGAAATAATACAAGGAGACATGAGAAAAAGTAGTTTGTGAGAAGGAATATGTTATGGTTGGTCAGGTCAAATGGGCGTTGAAGGTGTTTGACCCATGTATAAGATACCACAACAATTTCTTAGGAACAAGACCATATCAATTGGTAAACATGTACCTTTTTGGTATCAATCCTGTCCATCCCCACCATAGTCTTTGTTGGCACAGGGGCAAACCTAGGGTTCAATGCTACAAGAGTGCACCAACAAAACCCTAACTACCGACCCTTTCGGCAACACCTGCGAAGCAGATGAAGTCTCACCCGAGGTAGAAGCATGGGTGGTTGCAAGACTCAAGTGTCTGCAACCTTAGCTGGGACACAGATGTGTGATTGTACTACTTAATAAAGAATTCAACACCTTCATTTCTTTAACATGTAATCATTATCTACTTAGCTGGTAAAACAAAGCCTTGTAGTGTTCAAATTAATCCACCTTATACCCACACTTAGCATATACAAATGGATCAAAATGAGCATATCAAGCACTAATCATGACTATCTAAATCATATCTAATATTCTCACACATAATAAGCACCAAGCATGAATAGATCTATCTAACAAAGCACTTAGCATATAACATATGAACACATTAAGATAAGGCACAAAGCAAGATGACACAATGTTTATGTGGTTCACCCCCACCCTGGGTATACGTCCACCAACTCTTCTGCTTTATTATCTTCAATCAATCATCTACATGCACAGAGCCATACAAACCCCACTCCGCATAGGACAAGAGATCTGCGCGCACCTCGCCAAATTCTCCTTCCCCGAGTTAGGTTACAACACAAAATATTCTACTCAATCTCTTACAGTCACTTTCACTTAGCCTTGAAAGTATCGCACAACATGCACATAGCATATACAACTATTAATTTCACTTGGCACTTAGCTCATCGACCCTTTCCTACATCGCCTAGGTATCTATTTATACATTACAAAATAGGCCTAAACATGGGTAAACCCATGGGATGACATCCCTTTCCTGTTACATATTCCCAAAAATCTGAAAAGAGGCTCGAGATCTTGTGATCTCCACTTCGTCTTGCGCTCCTCCTTCGACAGGCTGTCGAAGTCCCAAAATAGGTCAACATGACCAAGAAATTCCCAAAACTTGGTCAAGGGCCAACAGGCCCCCAACACTCACCCGTGACTCGTCCCAAGTCACTCTGGTCTGACCAATTCTGCCTCAAACGCCTCGAGCTTGGCCCGAACTGCTTTGACTTGTTTCTTTGCTGTGGCCTCTTACTTGGTGAGCTCCTGGATTACTATGTCATTCACCAGTCCTTATAAGTGCTGTTCTACTATGAGGATGACCTAGTCTAGCTCTGCTCCTTGGCTCTCGACCTTTGTAAATAATAGGCATGCTTAATATTGCATAGGTTGAAGTCGTTGAGTGACTTCCATCACTTTACTTTGAAGCATATGGATTTGCTACTAATCTGTGCATTGTTCATGTGATCTCTTCATCCTATCTATAGCTGACAGGGCCTTTAGCTGTGCCTGTAGCGTATCCACATGCTATTTTTCTTCATGGAGCTGCGACTCGAGTGCCTGTAATTCTGGATTCTCTGTAAGGCTTTCATATGTTTGACTGCTCTAGTTACTTAGCTGCTTTCACTCCAATGCAAGAGGTTTTAATCTGCCAATTGCGCTGCTAGAAGTTGCTTCTCGCTGGTCTCTTATCTCCTGAGGGGTTTCGAGTACAGTGCGGAGTTCTAGATCTGTGATGCACTATTGGAGCTTCTGGATTACCTATTCGAGTTGTGCCACCTGCTGTGGAACTCATTTTTTAGTCTGTACTTCGACAATTTTCACAGAGCGAAGTGCTTTGTTGACCCTTTCCTTAACTATAAGTTTCTTGGTGAGAAATTGTCCTTTGCTTTGTTGTAGCTCTGCTTTCTCTTCGTCAAACTTCTCTTTCATAGAAATATTCTCTCGTTTTGCATTACTACGATGTTCTAACAGAGCTCCCCATGCTTGTGCCAAAGCCTAGGTGGCTTGTGCCGTCTCATCCCGTGCTCGTTGAAGGTGAGCTTCGACCATATCATCAATCCAGTGGAGTTGAGCTGGCTCATCTTCCATTTCTTGTGTTCCTGTCGTCAGGGGCGTAGTGGATACTGCGCAGCTAGAATGTAGTGCCTTTTGCACTTATTGAAATTTGACCTTGATCTGACTGAACATCTCCTCCTGCTTGGCTTCCTAATTCTCTTCTATCTCCAATGAAGCATCGTTCAGTGCAACAATGATGAAGTCGAAGTCATCTTAGGTTAGGGTGGTCTCAAAATTGGTTCTAGTTGCTTTCATTTTATTCCTTGAAGAAGGTTTTGAAGGGGAAAACTTCATTTTATTTGAGGGATCATCTTCGTCTCTTGGCGGTGTGACCTCGTCTTTCTTCTGTTCGACTTCGATGCCATCTATCTCTCTTCCATCACCTCTGCACTTAGGTGAGATAGGAGTCTATCCTGAAGTGATATGGACATCTTGGGCTTCTTCATTCTTCTTGGTTTTGATCTGTCCAGGTGTATCGTGCACAAATTCTGGACTATCAACATCAGAGAGCTTCGCGGGGTCAGCTGGGATAAGGAGGTCCGCCGACCACTCCTTAGTAATATCTTCTAATTCTTCCTCTATTAGTTTGTAGTAGGATTGGAACTGTTGGTGATGCTCATCAACATGCGTTGTGATGTATATGAAGTGGTGGTCTGCGCTGAATTTCATCAATGGCCTAAATCTGTGAAGTGTGTTCGGGGTGATGCAAGGTGTAGCTTGGATTGTGATCTTTAGTTGGTTGTAATAAGTGTGGAATATGACATTGGACTTCCACTTCTTGTTCATGTCTCTAGAATACCACAACGTACTGAACTTCATGACCAGTGGTTTAAAAGCGATCGACATCAGGGAAGGTTGCACCTTCTGGTATCTCCCATGCGATGAAAGCGATTAATATGAGAGACCAACTAAAATGGAACTCATACCCTTGGTCCTGCACTTCTCTGCAGTCCAGTTCTAGTTGGTTCACCAAGTATTTGGCCCAATTCATATGTAGGCCCTCTGCACACTTCCCTGCAAGGTCTACTACAAATCTGGTCACTTGGGTCGGTCGGTTCTTGCGAACTAGCTTGCCTGCGATCAGCTGACAGGAAATGCATACTACATCGCTCTGGATAGAGGCTACATTGTAGCCTCATGTGACCTTCTTGACATCACCATATGTATCCTTTATATTCGGGGCAAGAGCGCGATCCACGGTCTTGTCGGGCTAAAAATCCTGTGGGTCGGGGCCCTGCATGCTTAGTCCTGTGATCTTATAGATCAAAGTCAGATCCACTGTGATGCGGTGGTTCAAACATAAGTATCTTCCATGATAGCAGGACAACAACAACTTGACACATGTGTTCACTTCTTGATGCCTCCCGAAGTGAGGAACCTTCATTACATTAAGTAGGGTTGACTGGGCGAGGTTCCAGGTCCACGATTGAGCGATAATATTGGAGTTCTTTCCTTTGGTTTGCGTCAGATATTTATGAAGGGTGAGCATACTGTAAGACTTCCTATCACTGAGGTTAAAGTCACTGAACTTCAACTCGATGAGATTATCCTAGTCGACATGAACTGCGCACACTTCTTTCAGAAGGTACAGAGTGATCAAAGCATACTCAAATTCATGGGGTACATTGTCATGAGTGATGGCACTGCTCAGAGGTGGTAAATAAGCAGGTAGAATGATCAGAATCAGTTTAGCGTTCGCAATATCGTCTCTATGCTTCATTCTCTTTTCGTCGGTTGGCCGAGATGGGCCATCTTGAGCAGTCGATGGGGAGTCTTTCACTCCTCGCGTCGATGATGTCTGTACACCTGTAGACAATCCTCTTCCTGACATGGTTCTTTCAAACATTAAGTCAATCAGAACTTCTGTCGTAGTCGCTTCTTCAATGGTGAGATTTTCGGACATACGTGCCCGGGATGGATATATCGGGTTCTCAAAGTAACATGGGAACTATAATAGGGTAGAAGGAAGAGGCGTAGTGATCATAGGGCAATCTTAATCAAGGCTGCGAGCTCAAATTATCAATTAGAAAAAGTGTTCTCGTTGCATGGCGTGGAGGGATAAATAGACAACTTCTGTAACGGATCGCTTGCAATGGATATGAAGGCTTCATTAAATCCATTCTTTTCGTTATAGCATGGTCCAACGGTCTGATGATGAACCTTTATTTCCTTTCTATCCATTCGGAGTGAAAGTCAAACATATATATCATTCCCAACGACTATATTGCTTCGTCATGGCGAATTTCCATATGTCGCTGTTTTGATATCCCGATGAAGCTCAAATTCTGTAATTTTTATTTCTGCGAGGTCTCCTCTAGAACCTCCTATAATATTTCAGTATTAGCCCTTTTATTTCTTAACTTTCTAGCCTTTTTTCTAGTGAGCTTCGTCTCGGTAATTCTTTTTTCATTTTGATTCTTTTCTTCTTTGGTCTTAGTTACTTCATGCTGTTGAAATTATTTCCTAGGGTTTTTGGATAATACTTCTTCTGTGTCTGGGATAGGTAATTCAATCTGTGTCTGGGATAGGTAATTCAATCTTCTGAGGATCATATAGTGTTCTCTTAGCTTCGACATCCAAGCTTCTAGTATTATATATCCGTGATCTGCTCTCATGTTTCCTTAATCAAGTGTGCGATCCTTCTGGTCATAAAGTCTTTTAACTATTGCTTCTTCTGCTCCAAAACTTCTTCTTCTTCCTTTCGTCTAGCTTGATCTCTATCAATCAAAGGTTTTCCTATTAGCATGGTAAACGGGGTGCTATTTTCAACAAATTTAATAATCTCAAAGTCTTCTTCTGTCGAAGTTCCATTGACATTCATAGGTATCCAAGCGAGCCTTCCACATAGGTTTACTAGCTTTCCTATGAATAAACTTATTCCTCCCAGTGAAGGGATCATAACAGGCATTCCTATTGTTAGCAAAAATTGTGGTATCAGGGAACAAAGGTACACAGGTCTGCAGGATTGCGCGATAAGTGCCCAAGCGCAGCACACAGAAGAAATCCGTTTCAGGCCCAAGTGAAGCGAGCGAGCGCTCCGATTTCAACGTTCATGATGCATCCAAGGAATCATATCAGTGGTGGATGGGAAATCTTGATTGGCAAAGCTACACCAAGGTTAACGCATTAGATAGCACCCATAGCATGTTCAAGAATGGATGACAACCACTCATCCCGAAGGACGCATGGCGCAAGGTCTGGCCGTGTTGGCGTTTCGACATTCGGGAGTTCGTGGGATGAAGGTTTTACGTCTTTGAAAATCGTGAAACCCCGAACCCCGATAGCACCGAAAGCGCTGAAACTAGGGCCCACGACGTCACGAAGCATTTTCAATCATCCATTCAAAGGGGACACCTGGCAGAAAACTGAGCCATATCGGCGTTTCGCCCATCGCGACTCTAAGGTGAAAAAGGCAGCTCCGTTATGTTCCGATGCACGAGATGCTGGGAAAATCTCGGACCCAGGCCCACAACAACATCAGGTGAGTTCAAGACCGTCATATCTCAAAGGGACGCATGGCACCAGATTGAGCCGTCTCAGCATATCGCTCATCGCGATTTTGATCAACAAGGATCAACCCCTTCATATTCGCGAACGCCGAAAAGTGCCATGGGAATAGGCACGTGGTCA
>SNQJ01S0061441.1:74571-114613 GCA_010110895.2 Picea sitchensis | reverse complement strand
GCTTTTGTTTCTTCCTTTTTGTTTTAAGATTTTTGTCATCTTTTGTTTCTTGTTTTTTGTTTTAAGTTTTAGTTTTCTTGCTTTTTGTTTTAGATTTTTGGCAGCTTTTGTTTTCTTCTTTTTTGTCAGCTTTAGTTTCCTTTTTCATGATTTTCTTAAACAAAAAATTCCTTAAACAAAAAAGATGACACAATATAGATTCAAAACGTTGCCTTTTGTTTTAAGTTTTTTGTCAGCTTTTGTTTTCTGTTTTTTTTTGTCATCTTTAGTTTCCTTTTTCATGATTTTCTCAAATAAAAATTTTCTTAAACAAAAAAATAAGACAATATAGATTCAAAAGGTTGTTATTCCATCAATATGGTTCATGTAGCTCCTCTAGTATCAAAAACATGGGCTTGTGAAGTTCTGTTTTCAAATGTCCCAAAGATCTTTTTGTCAAACTTTAATTTGAATTATTTTTATAAGGTGGTCTCTTTTTTGGTTTTAATAAATAAAAAAATGGCAAGAAAAAAACACTATAAGATCCACATTTTAATAGACGAAAACCATATTCCAATCAAATTGACATGGTTACTTATATTTAGGGAATGGATTTAATGTTTCCAAATTTGTTAGAAATTTCAATTTAATCAACCTTGAAGAAATGATGGATTATATAAGTGAATTTGTCATTACAAGAAGGCATTGCAATTCTTGCCAATAACTAGGATGTCTCTTATGTTTTTGTTTCTTGTTATTGCATTGGTTCTACTTCTCTAGATGTTTCAACTCGGAAAATTGGATTTGTAACCAAAACTAGCACTCAAACTATTGTGACTAGCTCTTGTTTTTTTAGATCTTTGTAGCTATTCCCACAAGCTTGCCACTAGAAATAGGATGTTTCACTCATTGTAGGCCGCCTTGCTAGTGTTTTACATTTTGAAATAAAAGACGAGCGCCATTTTATATAGGGACTATTTCTATGTAGCTATTGTGAAATGTTGGTATTGAATCTATTTCAAAGGAAACTTGTTCGACCAAGTTGAAAAGACTATATAATTTGAATATGCTTATGCTACTTGATCAACGGCTTATGGCACTTTCTCCTTCACATCCACTAATATGGCTATAATGCTAGGTAAGCATGATAGGAAAACAAAAAATTTTGTGGTATAACACAAGATAGATTCAAAACGTTACTCCATCAATGTGATTCAAGTAGCTTCTCTCGTATCAACAACATGGTTGTGTTGTCCTAGCTTATTACCATATTGTGAAGCATTGTTTCCAAACATCCCAATGGCCATTTTGTCCAACTTTAATTTTAATTCTTTTTATAATGTGGTCTCTTTTTTGGTTTTATCAAACCAAAAAATGGCAAGAAAGAAACACTATAAGATCCACATATTAATAGACAAAAACGTTATTCCAATCAAATTGACATGGTTACTTATATTTAAGAAATGGATTTAATGTTTCCGAATTTGTTAGAAATTTCAATTTAATCAACCTTGAAGAAATTATGGATTCTGTGAGTGAATTTGTCATTACAAGAAGGCATTGCAATTCTTGCCTTGGGTTGCCAGTAACTAGGATGTCTCTTATGTTTTTGTTGCTTGTTATTGCATTGGTTCTACTTCTCTAGTTGTTTCAACTTGGAAAATTGGATTTGGAACTAAAACTAGCACTCAAACTATTGTGACTAGCTCTTGTTTTTTTAGATATTTGTGGCTATTCCCACAAGCTTTCCACTAGAAATAGGATGTTTCAATCATTGTAGGCCGCCTTGCTGGTGTTTTACATTTTGAAATACAAGACAAGCACCATTTTCTATAGGCACTATTTCTATGTAGCTATTTTGAAATGTTGGTATTGAATCTATTTCAAAGGAAAATTGTTCGACCAAGTTGAAAAGACTATATAATTTGAATATGCTTATGCTAGTTGATCAACAACTTATGGCACTTTCTTCTTCGCTTCCACTAATATGGATATAATGCTAGGTAATCATGATAGGAAAGGAAAAAATATTGCGGTATAATGGTGTATTCATCATTTCCATTTTATGCATGTTAGGTCAATGATAGTAGGTATTGGAGATAATCTTGTTTGATCCAATTGATACCCTCAATAGTTATCCATTTCTATTTTTTATGGCTTACATAGGTAGAGTGGAACCAATCCTTGTATTGAATGCAACGACTTGCTCTAATTTCTAAGAGAAAGCTTCATTGGAGGAAATTTGTATATCGGTTATGTTTGCAGTGAAATTACTTTTCCACCCTCAAAAACATCTTCCTGCATTGAGAGTAATATGACCTTACCCACTTCTATAATTTTCTTGAGGTTTCCTTCAAGTTCTATTGATCTAATAGAAGTGATCTGAATGGCCTATAAGAACTAGTTGAATTCGTGTTGTTGAATATGTGCTTATAGCTCCCTGTTACCCATGATCAAGAGCTAAATATAGGTTCAATATAGTATGTAGTGGTTTACACCACGTACAAAGGGCGATAGGTGCAACAAAGGTAGTGCAAAGGTCATGGCGGAGGAAAAATAAACTATCATGATTGGTATCCTTCATGGTCAAACCCTCATCACCACAATGAAGGATGAGCATTACTACCTATCTAAAGATAACACCGGAAAGGTCGGTTAATGCTAAATATATATCCAGAATTACTTTCTATCATTAAATGTTTAACTAATTAAATAACATTTCTAGAGTTGAAACATAGGAGATTGGAATCTAAAATGAAAGTCAATTGCCTTTCCTTGATACGAGGCCAAATACTGGGAAGAATATTGTAACTTTTGATAGAAATATATGAAACTATAAGCTTAGAAATAATCTCAATGCATAGAAACTTAATTCCATATGATCGATTCTACTTACTCCAAACTAGTTTCAAGTTTTAAGAAAAATGACAAATTGATTACCATATTCCAAGCCTAAAAGGTGGGGACTTATAGTGCTTACATTATTTAGAAGGTAAGGTCATATGGTTTCATATATTAGGAGAAAGAGGCATCTCCAAAAGCTACATGTTGTCTCTCTCTGCTTATGCATTTGGAAACTAATTCCTTCCTTGAACTTTGGAGCTTATAGGAATTTTTTCATCTCTCTCCATATGCATTTGGTAACCAATTTCTTCCTTGGACATTTGATTTTGTGGACATTATTTTCGATAAATTTTTGACTAGATTTCATAGACATTAATTTTGATAAATCTTTGGCAAGTGCGCATAAAATATTTATTGTTCATATCCATGCCCATGAAGGAGATTGTTTGTAAGTGCTTAAGGATAAGGAAGAACTTTTCTCACTTTTAACGAATATCTTCCTGAATGGGGATCTCACTTTTGTTTAAGTAGAAGATATTAAAATAGAACAAATGTAAGTGGTTGTTTCTAATAAACACAATAGCTATGCAATTGTTTACAACTTACACACAATTAATATTCATGACTATACTCCATGTAACGCACCTACTATCTACTCAATTATAACATGCACAAGGTTTGAAGGGACGTTCATGTATCTCTATTTGATGTTGAAATTATATTGGTACTATATGGTCTTCTCCATGTATTTTCTAGGTTGTCATTATTAAAACATATATTGGGGTTCTCAGAAAGACAAAATATGAAAGCCTTGAACCATCCCTTTCGAATGCAGGGGTACACCCTTTCAAATTGTGGAATACTAGGTAAGTATCCAATTATTTTTGTTCCATTGTAGAGGAGTTGAAGGGGGCACAAAAGCCGTTGGATATCCAGAAAATCGACAACCTACATATAATGGAGGGCCCAATAAGGTGGTATTAAGGAATGAGTGCATGTTGTTGGATCCCCTCACCAATTGAAAAATTGGGAAAAACAAAGGGATCCCATGGGAGCTTGAATGGAGATGGTTTGTAATGGAGCATTGTACTCGGGCAAGTTCTTCTCAATCAAGCAAAGGATGAGGTATAATAATACCATTCAATGAATGATACCATGAGTTAGTCAATGAGGAAATTAAGGTGGTGGTTGGTCGTAAATGATATATTGGATAAATACATGAGAGGCCCCATAGTCATTTGTCAGGGAGGTTGGTTTAATAGTTTGGGGATTTCTATGAACGTAGATTGACCATGGAGGGGAATGGTATTCTCATTCATGATCATTAATTCAAAAGGAGATAGCAAAAACAGGATAGTTCACACAATGGAAGAAGGAAGATCTCATGAATCCCATTGTAATCCTGGCCAAGATTTAAATTGATGGGCAGTTTGAGGCTTTTGAGAGGTGCATAGCCCATATTTTTGTGAAAGACAAAGAACCTGGTGAGGCCTAGATGTAATGTTTGAAGTGTTAATTTAATAGACTAGTGTTTCATGTAGATTTTCCTCCATTAATGGGTTGTGTGCATTGATTTGAATTGCAGTGTTGTGTGCTCCTAGTAATTACAACATCTATAGTTAATAGACTGTCTACAGTACTAATGTATCAAAGCATGATTGATCCCCACATGTGAGTGATAATGACACACAAATGTTTTGACATGGTAAAACCCTATGGGGAAACATCCAAGACCCTCTCTAATGTGGGCACTTGGACGAATTTATTAATGTAAAAGAAAAATATTACATAGATATTTACAAGAGATTTTATTGCAATCGATCATCAGTAAATGAATCTTAGTAAAGAATAATATCTAGAAGAGGATAGCCTAAGTGAAATCCAGGTAGAAGAAACCCACATGAGTGATCCAATGTTTTTAAGGAAATTATGAATCCCTTAAAGGTTAAGGGATTCCTAGAGGAAGAGCATGACAATTCAAGTGAACACGTTTCAAGTGTGGACCACAAGGGCACCATAATTATATGTGTCTAGAGAAAATATATGTTAGTTGAATACAAGAATAAAGAACATGTAAAGCTCCATTAGTGAAGATTACAATTGGGTTTATTGTTGGAGACAACACATATCTTAATTGAGGGAAATGACTTAGGCTCGAGATTGCAAAAATATTTTCCATAATAGGGATTTTGGTCCCAGCAACAATAGTGGTGAATGTGGTCTAAAATATATCTATTCCAAGAATGAAAAAGGGGAAGAACTATGATTTTATTAGCAGATCTTTGCACATGCCTATGTTAGGTTATTTACACACTTAGGAGTTAGTTAAGATAAACTTGGTACAATATTTGCTTAGGTTAAAGTGTGTTTCTTTAGTATGCATTTGTAGTTATGTAATCTGAAGGTCAAAATTTGTTCTAGACATACCTTGGTCTAATGACTCATATTCTCCTCGATACTAATGGCTATATTGATTTGACCAACCCCACTCATACTTTTGGGGGGTGATGCACGTTCAGACCATGTTGTCTCACAATGTATTTATCCTTTGGTTGATGGAGTGCTCGTTCTGATGCAATCCTCGACCGACCCCACTCTTCTTTTCGAGGGTGATTTGTCTTCAAACCATGTTGTCTCACAGCCTATTCATCCAGCGGTTGAGGAAGTGGTTGTTCTGATGAAATATTTGGTTCACCCCACTCTTCTCTTGGAGAGTGTTGAGTCTACCAAATGGTCACGCAAATGCAATTTTCAGTTCATCCCACTTTTCTCTTGGAGAGTGTTGAGTCTACCAAAGTGGTCATGCCGATGCAATATTTGGTTGATCCCACTCTTCTGATAGGGAGTGATGTGTATATCGACTATGTTTTTAGCTTTTCCAGTTTAGTACTTTCAGAACAAGGGGACATTCTGTCCACTTTGATCACACCCCCTCCAAGTCTTAGGATGGTTTCCTTTGATTGGAATGACCTTGTTGAGCCTCGCCTTCCTTCTTATATGCCTTTTCAAATAAGGGTTGAATTTAATTCAAACAACATTTACCGATGTATTGTAGATGAAGGAGACTCTGCACTGTAATATACCTGAAAAAATGTCTGAAAAAAAAATAAAAATTGTTTGTATGAGTATCCTTGAAAAGTTTGAGATTCAAGCAAGTAAGCTTTATGTTATATGGCTTGAGTGTGAAAGTTTGCAAGATTCCTTACTGTCGTCGACTGTCATTATCATTCAACTTAAAGTTTTTTTATCGATGATAAGTGTTTACTCCTCATTAAATGTTTATTTCAATTCATGTAATTATAATTACTTTCCTATCTATTTGTACATATGACCATTACCACAGTCTTAACAACACAAACGAATTTGGGACTTTATGGTCAAATCCTTAGGTGTTAGACCCTACAAATAACCCATTACCATATGTTTACAATACAAACGAATTTGGGGGTTGATGGGCTAGGCCTCATGCATTAGTCCACACACATAATCACACGATGAAAATGACCAACTGACTTAGGTAAAAGTAGAGTATTAGTCTATACTCCTCTATGAAAAGTTTAAATATAAACAGACTCATATAGTTTTCTTTTTTTAAAATATCTGGATACAGGATAGTGGATAGGTAAGGCCTTCCGGTTAAACTCAGAGTACAAATATTTCATAATCCTCTTATCATAATCAAATTCACCTGCACCGTTGGATTACAAGTACTGGGTCTTGCACTTATTTCATATGCCCACTGGCTGTGACCACAGGCCAAATTAAAATGTCTTTCACATTTTGGCATTTCGGTACTTCGGCAAGTCACAATCTTCGAAATGGAGCCAGATCAATGGTCCAAAAAACTTCATAATCTTATCCCTTCTTTAATTAATCGAACACTGACGGGATTTCAACGTTTTTCCCTTCCAGTCATCGTGACTCAAACATTATAAAATTCATGATCACAAAATCTTTAAAGTGATCGGATGGTTCAAATAACCCACTAAGATGGATGGTTGATGGCAATTTGGAGTTTTTCTTTTTGGGTTTTCGAGACTCACAATAGTCCCTTTCATCTTTTCAGAGTCCTTGACATGCTCTGATCTTTCGCATTTCACGAATTAATCATTCTTGTCATGAGTGTCCTTGACACCTCCAACTCCCGATATCTGAAACTCTGAAATGGAGATTGAGTCGTGGTTTTGGTACCCTTGATTAAGGGTAACCCGTTTTGTGATGGCAAATTCTATCGTTGGAGGTAAAACACCGTATGGGATGTTCATTTAATTCAATTCCGAATGAGATATGTAACACTATTTTAAAAAGAATTACAAGGTTTCCCTTCCGCCTACTTGTAATGGCATACTGGTTATTTTACTGGTTTAATATACTAGCGCCATATTGGCTACTTCCTCGAAAGGATTGTGAAAAAGGAAACAATACTTGACTATTGTCGGCTACGTGTGTATCTTGTTTATAGTTGACTCTAGATCGCATGATGGTATATGAATTCAATTTGCACTTACTGTACTTGTGTTAAAGACTTTCCTTTTGAACTTTTAGGTGATTGTGCCTTAGCCTTTGTAGGCTACCAAATACCATCACCGCCTAGGTTTAACTTTTCCTAAGGTCGAAGGGGAAAGTTTTGTTCCTATAAATACTTGGATCAAATTGTAATCCACATATATAGGGTGATACAAGAGCTTGAAAGAAATTTTTTTTTAATTGAACTTGTCACTCTGTGTTTTATTTTACTGAGTTTGTAAACTCTATTCATGTTTTCATTTTTCGTCATTCAGAGTTTATTGGTTCAAGTTACGTGGAGCTCTCTTGTTCTTTAAAACGCCGAAAACCGAAGTGGCCCCACAACCTAATCGAATTCGTAGTTCGGCGATTACCATTGTATGTTGTTCATGCATCAAGCATTACCAAACGTCGAAACCTGATATTGGCTGGGCCCCACACCTTTTTCGTGATTTCGCGAATCGACGTTTAACGTTGTGTGTTGTTTTGCATCGGGAGTTTGTAAACCCAGAAACCCGAAAAGGATCAGGCCCACACTCCATTTGTTTTTTTTACAATTCGAGAATTTTTTTTTGTGGCGTTGGGTATTCGTAAACCTCGAAATCCCAAACCCCGAAACCCCGAAGTACTGGGCCCATATTCCATTTGCATTTTTGCGATTCGGGAGTTGTTATGTGTTGGTGTTTGGCATTTGTAATCACCAAACCCCGAACACCGAAACCCAAAGTGTTGGGCCCACAACCTTTTCGCATTTCAGGATTTGGAAAACAGTTGGGTCTTTTGTTTTTTTTTATTCGGCGTTTGTAATCGCCAAAACCCGATTGACCTCCGTTTTTCACATTTTAAATATACACATATATATATATCTATACACTGTGAAGTTTTCCATTTGCATTCAATATGTAGGTAAAATCAAATCTGCATCACAATTTACTTGAGGGGTTTTCAACTATGACATTTTATCTTACTACAGTAGTAATCCAAACCACAATACAAATCTTCTTTAAGAATTGACTAGTCATATCCTTCCAGCTAGTATACTTTCATGAACTAGTATTCATAACAATAATGAGATGCAACAAAGATAGTCCATTCTGAACTAGTAGAGAGACATTCTAGAAATTCCTAAGTTTGCAATAGGATGCATTCGATCTTTTGTCCTTAATATTATTTCTAACAGCTACATTCTATCAATATGTAACCATTTAACATTCAGCCAGAGAAGGGATAGAAATAACATATCTGAAATAATACGCCGAAGGACAAAGGGAACAACCACGTTCCTCCCAATCGTAAAATAGGGCATCCAAACTACTTGCCTGATTCACCTCCTAGACTGACCATGAATCCATGAGGGCGAACTTGGAAAAGCTTCTCTTCAGCACTGTCCTACAGCTCCAATATTTTTCCCTTGCCTCACACTCAAGGAGTGTTCATAATAGCAAGTAAATCAAAAGTCTCCTTTCCTAGCATACTTGGCAGCGTCTTGCCTCCTCTTATATGCTATTTATCATTTGCCCAGGGCTTTTCCCTCCCTTGGGAATTTTCGCATCTTTCTAAATCCTTGATTTTTAGGGGTTTCCAATGGCGAAATCATTGATTTTCCACTTGTAATAATCTGCCCAAACGTAGTTCCAACATGTTCCCCACTCATGGAGTCATGGTCAGCTAAATTAAACATGGTTGTTCTATTTGTCGTCCTGCAATCAACATAAAATATTTTGTTTCCATACAAGTGTCATAGTCAAATAGTTAGTTGGGTCAAACCAGGTCGCCGCCCAATAGTCAAAATAATTAATTACAATTACCAAATTCGAAATTTGAAATTTCCATAAATGACAAAAATTTTCCAAATTCGAATTTACTAAAAACGGAATAAATTTCCAACAATTTTAAATTTCAAAAATATTTTATTTTTGGGGATGTCGCATCCTTTCCCCCTTCAGTAAAACACTTTCCTCAGTGTTCATTGCTTTCTTGGAACAATATTGGATTATATTTCCACAAATCTCCCTCCAACTCCCAAGTGGCCTCCTCGGGACTAAAGTGATTCCATTGCACCTTTACCTAAGCGATGGCTCTGTTCCAAAGTGCTATTTCTCTCCGGTCCAGAATGCGTAGGGGTTCCACCTGGAACTCACCTTCGGGTTCCACCTGCACCAATTTCAAATCAATCCTATGAGTAGGGTCATGAATATACTTTTTCGGCAACGAAACATGAAATACATTAAGAATTCTTAGGTTAGTTGGAAGTGTAAGTTGATATGCTACGGGTCCAATTTGAGCTAGTATCTCGAAGGGACCACAAAACCTAGGTGCCAACTTGGCAAAATTCCCTAACTTCAATGAGCTCTTTTGTGCCTTGAGCTTCAAATAAACATGGTCTCCTACTTGAAATTCCAAGTGTCTTCTTTTTTGATCTGCATAGCTCTTATGTCTGTCCTGTGCTTCTTTCAAGTTCTGTTGTACCTTTCTTACCATGTTTTCCATTTCTTGGAGCATCTCTGGTCCAACCATGAGTCTGTCAGTCGGGTTATCCAAGCTAATTGGAGTCGTACACTTTCTTCCATATAGTATTTCGAAAGGGATCAACTTAGCCGAAGTTTGGTACCCATTGTTATATGCAATATCTACCAAGTGCATGTAGTCTTCCCACTTGCTTGGTTTTGTTTTTACGTACATGTGAAGCATACGTCTATGATTTGGTTTGTCCTTTTGGTCCATCCATCTGTTTGTGGATGATAGATTTTACTGAAATTCAAGTTAGTGTTTAGCCCTGCAAACAATTCCTTCCAAAAAGCAGATGTAAATTTTATGTCTCTATTTGAAATCATCATTTTAGGAATACATGCAGTCTAAAAATTTATTTCATGAATATTTCAGCAATGTTTATATCTTTAAAAGTAGACTTTATAGGAATAAAGTGTGCAGACTTACTGAGTTTATTGATTACAGCCATGATAGAATCATTTTGTTTCTGAGTTTTAGGCAAACCTGTTATAACATACAGTGATATAGTCTCTCATTTCCATTTTGGTGTAACGAACCTGCTTAAATAGACGTAAAGGATTATTAATTATAATTAATTTAATAATCTAACTATCCTAAAAGATTAGCTAAACAATAATTATTTATTAAAATAACATTAACTAATTTATTATTATTAATTAGTTATTCATGATTGTCAATGATTAATTTAAGTATTAATTAACTCATTAATTAATAAGGTAAAGAAATAAAAAGGGGATAATAAATTATATAGTTAAATTAAGTTACGTACCCAACAAGGGATAACATATTATCTACAAGAGGATAAAATAATAAAAGGGAGGATAAGGGGCATTAACGAGGGGTAGGTAAGGGAGTAAAGGCATAAGTCGGTGAAAGGAGGAATAAGGAGGGAAAGGAGGTTTACGGGAGGTCATTCTACAGGGGAGGAGCGATTGATTTTGGGGGATTTGGATTTGCAGAGAGGAGTGGAGTTTTGGGAGTGGGATTGTATCAGTCAGGCACCGGGGTTGCTGGAGGTTTTGAGCACGGGGGCTAGGATATTCATATGATATCCTCGAGCTAGGAAGTTACCTAGTTGGCAGGGAGGAACTAGGTTTTGGGCAGTGTTTTGCAGCAGCGGTCAAGGAGGCAAGCGGCAGACAAACGGAGGATTATTAGCATCAGACTTAGGTATTTATTTAAAATTATGCATTGTTTTTTTTATGTTAGAAAAATTTATTATTCATTGTAAAATTTAAGTTACGAAAGTTACTATTATGAAGATTATTATGTTGTTATGAAGTTACTATCTTAGTTTATGAAATAAATTGATGTAAAATCTATTCGGCCCCTACATTTGGTACTAGTAATGAATGTAATAGGTCAGTTGGATGTTGGTGCTCGGCCTTAACCCACTGACAATCTTGGCACCTAGCCAAATATTATGTTGTTTCGCCCTTCATACTAGGCCAGAAAAATACTTGGCCAAAATTGTTGATTTCAATTCTACTGAATTTGTTATGTAAATTATGTTTTTAAGTCATAATAGTCCTTTCTTGTCGATGCTTAGATATGGTTTGTCAGAGTTGGCGATACTGTTTTGTAATTCTATCATCATCTTAGTGTAATTTTCGTTGTTAGTACATGTCGTCCTTATTCTTTGTTCCAGATCACTTTCTACCCTGCTAATGTTTATCTCAAATAACCCATGGACTCTTCTGCTTAAAGACTCTGCTACTTTATTTTCCTTACCTTTGATATGTCTGACCTCGAAGTCGAATTCGCTCAAGAAGGCTAGCCACCTTGCTTGTCTTGCATTAAGATCTGGTTGGTTAAACAGATATTTCACCCTGCTATTATCCGTCAATAGTAGGAAATTTCTGACAATTATATAGTGTCACCACATTTTTAAGGCATGTATTACTACTTCCAATTCTAAGTCATGAGTGACATAATTTCTCTCGTGTTCTTTTAATTTTCGAGGCTCGTAACAAATCATGTGCCCTTCCTGAGTTAGGACACCACCTAGTCCTTCTTTACTTGCATCAACACATACGGTGAAGTCTTTATCTGGGTCTAGTACCTTCAATATAGGTGCAATTGTCAATAATCCCTTCAGTTTGTTAAAACTATCTTGACACTTCTTTGACCAGTTAAAATTGGTTCCTTTCTTTTGTAATGGCGTGATAGGGTAGGCTATCTTGGAAAACCCTTCTATAAACCTGTGATAATATCCGATGATTCCCATGAATGACCGTATTGACTAAAAATACTGTTCATCACGCCCATAAACATGGCTGGTGCGTTAGTGAGTGTAAAAGTTATGACTACGAATTCGTAGTGTCCATATCTTTTCCAAAAAGTTGTTTTGCTTATGTCCTCGCAGTTTATCCTAACTTGATGATACTCGGATCGTAAATCCAACTTTGAAAAAGATCTTGGCCCCACCTACTTGATCGAATAGATCATTTATCCTTGGTAAGGGGTATTTGTTATTAATATTTAGTTTGTTCATTTGTCTATAATCGATACATAGTCTTAGTGTATCGTCTTTCTTTTTCACAAAGAGGACTGGTGCTACCCATGGTGAGACACTCGGTATGATATACTCTTTCTCCAACAATTCCTGTAATTGTATTTTTAATTCCATCAGTTATGGTAGACTTATTCGTTAAGGTTATTTTGAGATAGGGGTTGAACCGAGTAGTAGGTCTATGGAGAAGTATATTTCCCTTCTAGGAGGTAATTCTGGTGTCTCATCCACAAACATGTCTCCAAATTCACATAGAACATCAAAGTCTTGTAACTTTGGCTTATCTTTTTTTTTCTAATAGATTCATCACTTGGATGGCATAAACTTGACATCCCTTTCTAATACATTTCTTGAGTTGCATCGCTAAAACTTGTCTGACTGATACAAGTTTTGGTATGCCTTGGGTTGTTCTAACAGTGCCAAAATGATCTCTATAGCTAAGTATATTTGTATAACAGTCTAGTATTTCTTTGTATTGTTCCAACCAATCCATCCCAATAATCGTATCATAAGATCCTAGTGGTAGGATGTTCATATTGGTCCTTATGTTTTGACCATCTAAGCTGAACTCAAAATCAGAAATAAAATCAACTGCTTTCCTTTTAGTACCTGTTGCTAGTTTTACAAACCATGGTTTTACGTGCTTTAGTTTCTTAAGTTTATTCGACTCTACTACATCAAGAGTAATATAAATTAACATAGCTCTAGGGTCAATTAAAGCAAAAATTCAAGTGTCATTGATTTTACCTTTGATTTCTACCACCGAGGACTGCTGGTCAACTTGTCGACCATCTATGGTTGCATTTATCCGATGCAAGTTTCTACCCATGTCTCCCACTGTTGAGGCTTCCTGCAAATTGTGAACAATAGTTCTATTTACTAAAATAAACGTGGACAGTTCCTCCTTATATGAGGCTATCCACATTCTCAACACTTTAATGGCTTGCAAGGGTTGTCCCCAAACTTCTTCGTTCCCAGGTTTATGGGTTTGTCGCTACCTTGCGCATTCGGATGATTGGAGTGAAAATCCTTCCTTGGGAAACCTTTTGCTGCATTCTGATAAGGACCTGGCCAGTATCCCTTCTTCTGTTGGTTTATTCGATCTTGCTTCTTATCCTTCCACGCCTTGGGAAACTCTACCCGCTATTTATACTGGTCATAGCACATTCGTGCTTTCCTGAATACCTCACTCAAGGATTTGGGGTTGTCAAACTCAATTCTATCCTTATAGGACTATGGTAAATAGCTTAAGAATCGCTGGATTTTTACCTTATCCTCCCGGATGTATGGTATGAACCTTAGTAGTTCCAAAGCTTTATTTATGAGGTCCTCCATCATCATCTGTTCAAGTCCTAACTCGTAAAATGCTTTCATCTTCCTTTCATAATAGCTTTCAGAAAGGTATTGTTTCTTAAAATACTTCTTAAGGTAAGACCATTCCAACTGTTTCTCCTTTAGGCCCTTGATCAATTTCAGGTCCTGCCACCAAATGATGGCCTTCCCCTTCATATTGTAGATGGCCATTCTGACCTTCATGTTGCTGGAATAGTTGTAGATCTGGAATTATTTTTTGATGTCCAACAACCATGCCTCAGCTTCTTCTCCTGTTCTAGATTCTCCATCAAAGGTAGCTGGTTTAAGCTTTTTAAATTCTCCTTCAAGGTGGTCTACTTGTTTTCTTTTTCTATCTGGTATAGTTTTGTCTTCAATTGAAGGTGTCCCTTTAGACGAACTGTGTCCTTTTTCTATTTCCAGTCCAGAATTCTTGGAGGCCCTTTTGTTGACTTCTTCATCATGGTTATTATATTTTGGGACTTTCTTGGTTACTATACTACACAACATGACTTCATTTATCTCTTGTTGTTCCTACTGTTCTTTCTTCAATTTTTCATTGTTGGCCTTCAAAACTTGCAGTTCAACAATAAGATTCCTCATTGTTTCCAATACCTCTGTGGGTGAGCTTACATCACTATTTTTTCTTGGATCTCCAAGAGGTCCTTGCTGTAGATTTCCTTCCATCCTGATTTCTGCACCCTCCTGAGTTGCCATAATTTACAAAAACAGAAAGGACTTTCTGTTTGTAACCATAAGATTTATTAGTCGTACATAAATCGGAGTAATTACTAATCAGCTAATGTGTCCATGTTCAGACCCAATGTTGTAGCTTTTTCTCTCATACCATATGTAATATACCTCAAAAACTGTCTGAAAAAAAAAAAAAAATTTGTTTGTATAAGTATCCTTGAAAAGTTCGAGATTCAAGCAAGTAAGATTTTTGTTATACGGCTTGAGTCTGAAAGTTTGCAAGAGTCCTTACTATTGTAGACTGTCATTATCATTCAACTTAAAGTTTTCTGATCGACGATAAGTGTTTACTCCTCATTCAATGTTTATTTCAATTCATGTAATTATAATTACTTTCCTATCTGTTTGTACTTATGACCATTACGACAGTCTTAACAACACAAACGACTTTGGGACTTTATGGCCAAATCCTTACGCGTTAGACCCTAAAAATAAACCATTACCATATGTTTTTGATACAAACGAATTTGGGGGTTGATGGCCTAGTCCTCATGCATTAGTCCATACACATAATCACACGATGAAAACAACCAAACGGACTTAGGTAAAAGTAAAGTATTAGTCTATACTCCTCTATGGAAAGTTTAAATATAAATAGACTCCTATAGTTTTGTTTTTTTTAAATATCCGGATACAGGATAGTGGATAGGTAAGGCCTTCTGGTTAATCTTAGAGTACAAATATTTCATAATCCTCCGGTCATAATCAAATTCATCTGCATCGTTGGATTACAAGTACTGGGTCTCGCACTTATTCCATATGCCCACTAGTTATGACCACGGGTGAAATCAAAATGTCTTTCACATTTCGACATTTCGGCAAGTTGCAATCCCTGAAATGGAGCCAGATCAACGGTCGACAAAACTTCATAATCTAATCCCTTCTTTTCTTAATCGAATGACTGACGGGATTTCGACGTTTTTCGCTTCGAGTCATCGTGACTCCAACATTATAAAATTCATGATCACAAAATCTTCGAAGTGATCGGATGGTTCACATAACCCACTGAGATGGACTGTTGACGAGATTTTGTAGTTTTGCCTTTCGGGTTTTCGAGACCTACAATAATCCATTTCGGCATTTCAGAGTCCTTGACATGCTCTGATCTTTCGCATTTCGCGACTTCATCCTTCATGCCATGACTGTCCTTGACAACTCCAACTCCTGGTATCAAAAACTCCGAAATGGAGATTGAGTCATGGTTTCGGTACCATTGATTAAGGGTAACCCATTTTGTAATGACAAATTCTATCGTTGGAAGTAAAACACTGTATGGGATTTTCATTT
This sequence comes from Picea sitchensis, assembly GCA_010110895.2. NCBI lineage: Eukaryota > Viridiplantae > Streptophyta > Pinopsida > Pinales > Pinaceae > Picea > Picea sitchensis. Next base: position 98,889 of record SNQJ01S0061441.1, on the reverse strand, counting down.
ATTTCAATTCTGAACGAGATATGTAATACTATTTTTAAAAGAATTACAGGGTTTCCTTTCCGCCTACTTGTAATGGAATACTGGTTATTTTATTGGTTTAATATACTAGCACCATATTGGCTACTTCCTCAAAAGGATTGTGAAAAAGGAAAAAATACTCTGCTATTGCCAGCTATATGTGTATCTTGTTTATAGTTGGCTCCAGATCGCATGATGGTATTTGAATTCAATTTGCACTTATTGTACTTGTGTTAAATACTTTCCTTTTGAACTTTTAGGTGATTGTGCCTTAGCCTTTGCAAGCCACCAAATACCATCACCGCCCTGGTTTAACTTTTCCTAAGGTCAAAGGGGCATGTTTTGTTCCTATAAATACTTGAATAAAATTGTAATCCACATACAGAGGGTGAGACAAGAGCTTGAAAGCATTTTTTTTTTTTAATTGAGCTTGTCACTCTGTGTTTTATTTTACTGAGTTTGTAAACTCTGTTCATGTTTTCATTTTTCAGCATTCCAAGTTTATTGGTTCAATTTGTGTGGAGTTATCTTGTTCTTGCAAATGCTGAAACCCAAAGTGGCCCCACAACCTAATCAAATTCATGGTTCGATGATGACCGTTGTATGTTGTTCATGCATCAAGCATTACTAAATTCTGAAACCTGATATTGGCTGGGCCCCACACCTTTTTTGTGATTTCGCGATTCAACGTTTGATGTTGTGCGGTGTTTTGCATCAGGAGTTTGTAAATCCCGAAACTCGAAAAGGACCAGGCCCACACTCTATTTGTTTTTTTTGCAATTCGAGAATTGTTGTTTGTGGCATTCGGTATTCGTAAACCCCGAAACCTCGAAGTACTAGGCCCATATTCCATTCGTATTTTTTTGATTCGGGAGTTCTTGTGTGTTGGTGTTTGGCATTTGTAATCGCCAAACCCCGAACCCCGAAATCCAAAGTGTCGGGCCCACAACCTTTTCGCATTTCGGGATTCGACAAACAATGTGGTCTTTTGTTTTTTTGTATTCGGAGTTTGTAATCGCTGAAACCCGATTGAACGCCGTTTTTCACACTTTAAATATACATATATATATCTATACACTATGCAATTTTCTATTTGCATTCAATATGTAGGTAAACTCAAATCTGCATCACAATTTACTTGAGGGGTTTTCAACTACGACACTTTATCTTACTACAGTAGTAATCCACAGTAGTAATCCAAACCACAATACAAATCTTCTTTAAGAATTGACTAGTCATATCCTCCCAGCTAGTATGCTTTCGAGAACTAGTATTCATAACAGTAATGAGATGCAACAAAGATAGTCCATTCCGAACTAGTAGAGAGACATTCTAGCAATTCCTAAGTTTTCAATAGGATGCATTCGATCTTTCATCCTCAATATTATTTCTAGAAGATACATTCTATCAAGCATGTAACCATTTAACATTCAGCCAGAGAAGGGACATAAATAACATATCTGAAATAATACGCTGAAAGACAAAGGGAACAACCATGTTCCTCCCAACCGTAGAACAGGGCAGCCAAACTACTTGCCCGATTCACTCCCTAGTATGACCATGAATCCATGAGGGTGAACTTGGAAAAGCTTCTCTTCAGCAATGTCCTACAGCTCCAATAGTTGTCCCTTGCCTCACACTCAAGCAGTGTTCATAACAGCAAGTAAATCAAAAGTCTCCTTTCCCAGCATACTTGGCAGCGTTCTGCCTCCTCTCATATGCTAATTATCATTTTCCCAGGTCTTTTCACTCCCTTGGGAGTTTTCGCATCTTTCTAAATCCCTGATTTTCAGGGGCTACCAATGGACAAATAACCAATTTGCCACTTGTAATAATCAGCCCAGAGGTATTTCTAACATGTTCCCCACTCATGGAGTCATGGTCAACTAAATTTAATATGGTTGTTCCATTTTTCCTCCTGCAATCAACAAAAAATATTATGTTTCCATACAAGTGTCATAGTCAAATAGTTAGTTGGGTCAAATCACGTCTCTGCCCAATAGTCAAAATAATTAATTACAATTACCAAATTCGAAATTCAGAATTTCCATAAATGTCAAAAATTTTCCAAATTTGAATTTACTAAAAACGGAATAAATTTCCAACAATTTTAAATTTCAAAAATATTTTATTTTTGGGGATGTCACATGCAAGTATTTTATCCTCCTTGGATTGGAAACCTTTGGGTTCTCCCAAGCTTCTGATCGCTTCACACGAGCTATTGGTTTTTGACAGATGTCCTAGTGAATATTTGGGGATTCTTCCTCAATTTCCTATCTCATTTGGTGGTAAGATTTTCCTTGTTTATGTTATAGTGGTGCAAGGCCCGTTATATTTCAATATGATTCTTGGGTGTGATTATCTATACGCTATGAATGTTTCAGTGTATACTCTCTTTCGGGTGATGCATTTCCCTCACAATGGAAGCATTTTCATTGTCGACTAGTTGGCATCCGATAATCACCATCCTAATTCACCATTAGTTAAAGATGCCCCTTTATATATGAAAATTATTCATGTAGAATCTACCTCACCACAGGTAAATTATATGGCATATTATCCTCCGTGTTCAATTTATCCTGAGTAGGAACTTATTCGTGACTCATTTTTTCCTTCACGAGACTTGGTCTCAGTAATTGATCCATCGGTTTATCCAATGAGGTAATGGCAGCCCTTTCTTCACCCACTTGGTCAGAGTGATATTGAGTTTCCTTTCGAGTTTGATCTCATTGTTTGTAGATCCTCAAGCCCTTGTTCTTGTGATTCTTTGTTGATAGACTCTTCTAGTCCTAGCCAGAACCTTCATCGTCATATGGAATATGGTCAGTTTTCTTCCCCATTTGGGACTGTCAACCCTTCTTGTTTGACAGATTTATTAGATTTTGAATTTCCTTCCAATGAGGTTATTCTTGAAGCCATGACTATGGTTTCTATACCATGAGAAGACTTACACCGTGGTTTATGTTTTCTTCCCTTTTGGGAGACTTTGCAGGTTGACTATCGAAGAGACTCTTGTTCAGATCCTAGCATTGGGATCTAATTGAACTACTACCATGCATGAGCCATAAGCTCGTGCGGTGCTTTGTACCATATTGTATAGTCCATGTTTGTTGTTTTCAAGTTTTGTATTCAAGAGCACCTCTTATTTTATGAAGTTTCTATCTATATTGGATTTATTAACTTCTGTATGAGTGTTATTGGATTTATATTCAAGATCTTGGAGACATTTTTCTTTGATAGTTTCTCATCGTATCATTCCGTTCTAACAGGTATTGACCGCGTAACTGGAATATAGGCTAGATTTTTTCCTACTTGCGTTTTTTGCATTATCCGTTTCTTGGTTCATTTAGCCTTAGGGTTGATCCCACTGAATTGTGACACTAACCTTCCTTGTCGATAAGTGTGTTGTACTTTATGTGGTATATCCTTCCTTCGATTGGCATCCTAGTTAGATCCTTGTTTTCCATTTGGTTTCCATGCCATATTACTTCATAGGCACGGGAGTCCTATTTAGTCCTGCCGTGACTTTGTGTTGAAGGCTCATACTTATTCTTCATCTTTCTCTGTCCTATACCCGAGGGAATCCCTAATGAGAATGATTTTTTGTCTTTTAAGCTCGCTTGAATTTTGAAAGAAACATCCAAAGAGACTTTATTTATTCTTTTCAATATCATACAGATTACTTGAGAAAAGAAGACCCCCTGGAGTCTTTTTTAATCCTTTTTCAGACTCTCTAGAATGAAAATATTGTCGAGCGATCTCGTTGCACTTCATGCTTGTCAAACTCAAATTTGAGGGCACATCTGTCCGACGGTATTTTACCCATTTTTTGGTCAGGATGGATAATTTTAGGAATAAAGGTATGCCCTAGGAACTTCCGTTTGCTAGGAGAGTATTCTCAGGCGTAAGTTTAACCTTTTTTCGGGCCTGAGGGTCTAAATTTTTGAAAAAGGAACATTCTCCTTGGTTTTGGTTTATCTCTTTTTCATGCCTTGGAGATTACCGACAAAAAAGGAACTCCCTTGGAGTCCATATTTAATATCCTTTCAAACTCCCTAAAAATGAAAATTGTTTGAGTGACCTTGTTCCTTTCACACTCGTTAATTGGTCCAGATAGAACATCTATTTGGCATGATTTTAACCCTTTTTCCAACCAATAGATTATCCAGGAAAAACGTATGCCTAATGAGACTTGTCTCACCATGAAAGTTCTTCTAAGTTATATTTATACTTTTTCGGGCAAAGGAGGCTAAACCTAGAAAAAGGTTGTGAATCAATAGTTAACCTCTTTTCACTCTACTTAAAATTGAAAATATAGACGACTGATCTTGTCTCAATCAAACTCATTAAAATGGTTTTGAAGAGACATATTTTTGGTATAATTTTAACCCTTTTTCGAACCGACTAGAATAATTGCGAGAAAAGGAAATCCCTAGAGTCTTATGTTAGCGTTTTTTCAGACTCTCTAAAACGTGAAAAAACCAATGAGTTTACCTTTTGTGGGATCGTAAAAATTATCATGCAAGGAGTCTTGTTGTGTCATGCTTAATCGCATTGTGGGTCTCATCTTTGCGTCGTTATCCTAATTCCAGATCCATGTTTCTCTCAATTATGACCCTCAAATCATTCCTTAAACACAAGCCTTGTAACACTTTTTTCCTTTGCGATCTGACACCTTGACCCATGGAGGAATTTTCTCTAGTGTCCTTATCCTGAACATGTCAACTTTCGCCAAGTATCAGTATGTTCCATGCGCCTCAAACTAGTTTTCTTTCTCGTGACACTCGTTCCTCCTCTGTAACGTAGCAATCTTTTATTCCTTTTCAAGATGGTTAAAAATTTGAAAAAGTTAAAAAAAATCAAATATTCCAAAAAGAGGGGACGGGATATATAAATTATTTTTCGGCAGCAAGATAGTCACCCTTTGACAAAGCACATCCTTTCGTTTGTTTTCCAAGCATTGGGATCTATTATGACCTTTGAGAGCTATTCTCGCTAAATAGAGCTATGTCCCCTTCCGTTTGGTTACTCTTCCAAACATATGGAGAGTTTATGGTGCATCCTGCATCATCGACTTATGTCAATGTTACAATGCCTAAGTCTCATCATTTTTCGTTCTTTTTTCCAAGGGAAGTTTTACCCAACTTGAGTCATCCATTTTGCATTTTGTTTGTTTACCTTCATGAGTCGACCATCCCGAGAGTCCAGTCAAGTCTGGATTCAAAATTGATGAAGTTATGTGCTTGATGATCGAGATCCTCCAATATTTCCCCGATGACATGTTGAATACCTCAGAGTAGTGAGTCTTACACTCCTATTGTAATCCTACTTGAGTTGTTGAAGATATTGAAGTCATTTTTCGAGCTATGATGTTCTCATCTCCAGCCGCAGGCATCAATACTTCTTGAAGATGCAGATTATTTATACTTGAATATCATCAAATGATTTTAACATGTAGATCCTCTTTGTATTTCTAATGGCTATACTTTATATGACATGGATCTGCAGTGTACTCGATTGGAATCCATGATTAGTTCATCTCGAGCATGGGTATGCCTGCCTCAGGGAGATTATTATTATTTTGCAGATAGTGTGCTCCCGAACTATTGTCTTGTGATCACTCGACTTTTTGCCTTCCAATTGGTAAACATATTGTAATGTATTGCAGCCATCAGTTTCTCTTCTGACCTCACACATTACGGGGAATCTATTATAGCCCAAAAATTCCCTACCTATGCATACATGGTATTGGCCTTTTCAGTTACACAATTTTCCAAATTATAGTTGAGAATATTTCTTAAAAAAACCATTATTTGGAGCATGTACACATCGTACTCCACTATTTCATGCGTACACATGCTAGTTGCATACTAGACAACCCATGTTTACCTCTAAAATTTGCAAAAAATAAAAAGTTGCAAGGATTTTTGCGGAGTTAGCAGGCTATTGGAGGTTTCCCAACCATTTTACCCATTGTAGCACATCCCCAAACCGAATAACCATATTTTTGTCATATAAAAAGAGGTCTTGGGATCTCATTCCGACATCAAGCAAGAGAAAAGAGAAACCCTGCCAAAATCCAATCCCCCTCTAGCCCAAGTTTTGCATCCCTTTCTGAAATTTGGCCTCAACATTCCCTCTTCATCCTTTTCTCCTTATACAATGCCTTCTATTTTCCCAAAGAGATCAGTTTATTGTGAGAGGAAACATGGGAATGATGCACTTGGAGCAGCAGTAAGAGGAGCCTAGGCCTTGTTCGCGAAGCGTTTTTATGATCAATAAGGTTTTAATATTTTAATCCTTAGTTTGAATAAGAGTGCTTTTCATGTCCCAATTCATTGCATATTTGTATCTTTATTGCTTAATACATCTACATTTAAATCTGAACGCTAACATTGATTAGTATAGATTGCATATTTATAGCTTATTTTTCCTAAGTGTTCTTCCAGGTCAACTTCAGGAGGAGACACTCAACTTAGGAAACTAAAAAGGTGAAGGAAGTTTGCATCGGACGTTAGGGACTAAGGTACACTTATCCATCTTCCTTCTTCTCATTTTTCTCTTTTTTTGGGTAGTTTTTCGATAACTTATGATTAGGATTGTCTTTTAATGGAAGTTTTTTCTCTTCCTATATTTCGACCCACTATTGTAATAGGGGGATTTTCCCCGCTAACAATACTTTGAATACTTTTTGTCTTTTTTAAGAGGCTACATATGTAACTGGATAGAAGAAAAAATCATGTTTTTGGGTCACGATGAATTAGACATAGGAATTCCATGAAAAGGGATCATCAACACCTATGAATTCCATGGGAATATAACTATATATATATATTTATATTAATGTAAATACATATTTTGTTCTTGGAAAAAAAAAAGTTAAAATTTGAATTAATAAAAAATATGTGAACAAATTGTACAATAGGGTTTTACAAATAAAAAATGATGATTAGAGGACATGCTCTAGGATCCACATATAAGAATAGACCTATATACTTTTTCAAACTTCCAATTTAATAATTTCTTTGAAACCTACAAGTATACTATTTGATAAATTGAGATAATAACAATATTTTTCGATAGAAAATTCTATCGTAATGTTCTTGTTTGGTATTGAGTTAGGTGTTCAGTTTCATATTTACCTTTCCTTTTAGATTTCTTTTCAGCAACTTAAGTCCAAACTTATTAATTGTACTGGGGCATAGTGTATGCATCGCAAATCGAATTAACTTCTTCTTCTTCTTCCATAGGGATGAGTGCAATCCTTGGAGTGGTTGTCAAGTTTCCCATGGAGCCTTTATTTTTCCTTGGGTGTATCCTCCCCCGAGTTTCATATTTATAAGGGGAAAGGACTCTCACATGAATTAGTGGGGCTTCGAGTAACAATTATATATTCTTTGTCTCTTGACCCAAAGTGTTTTTTTCTATAGTGCTCTTGATTTCTATCAACTAATGGTTCACCTTAGCACTATGTCACCATGTAGTATTCAATTTTGTTTCATTTTGGAAAATGATCCTTCAAGCTTTGGCTCCATAAAATCAGGTACATGTTTTAATTTAGGGTGGGAGGAGATTGTGTGCCCAACCTCAGAAGTGATCTACAATGAAATTTAACATGCTCATAGTCTAGTTTTTGTTTCCATACATATTCACCTGCATTCAACTAGACCTCTTTGGGAAGCACTTTTGAGAGATCCATTTTGGCACATATCCTCATAAGGTCATGCATTATCTTTTAGTCATTTTAGGGTTGTAGTTGTGAAATTTTTGGATGTCATTTATAATATTGAATACAGTCTTTAGAGGCCAAAATTGAAGGGGAACGTTGAGGATCATTACCCATAGCAAGGTCGAGGATAAATTTGATCCATGGATGGATCAAAGTTTGGATACCAAGGCTTCATGAAAAGAATAAAAATTCATCAAATACATGGACTAGATTTGAAAATATTTCCCCTATCAACAAGTGCATCAAATTCTATAATAAAGAAGTTGCATGCATATAGGTAAATATGAGCCTCTTTTAATAAAAGGGGCTTCCTACATCAAGAAACCCAATTATGAAAATATATTGAATAACACCACAAGCTAGTGAATGAACATACGACCTCATAATTTTGGTAGAATTCAAACTAATCCTTGATTTCCTTAGCCACAAAATGGTGGGAACAAATTTTTCCATTTCCATAGAAACATAACATGAGGAACATTGGGTGAATTCCTGAATTCGTAGAGATGAAACAACATCATGAAAGAACATCTTACTAATTGTAGTGGATCTGAGTTATGTGCGATAAGAGACATGGAAAATTGGTTTGGTAAATAAGAATCCAAACCCCAACTAGGGAAACTAGGTCGAGGGGAGCTCTAATCCATGGATGGCTGAGTATAGTCAACTTTCGAGAATAGTTCCCGATGACTAGGGTTCAAACCCTAGTCATGGAGGAGGGACACATGAACATCTATATTCAAGATATTTTTACATTATTCAACTATGTTTCATAATAATAAAGAAATATTGATTAAGATATTGTTATGAATGAAATCTTTTTAAGTTCCTATAATTGGTTTTTGAACTGGACATGTGAAAACATATTGAATACACACAATAAAAAAAATTACAAACCTTTAATAATGATAAGGTTGTACTATACAATGAATGAAATCAATAGTACCAAATTTACAGTGCATATCTTTGAGAACCCTCCCATTAAGGATCAATTTGAACTCTTTGGGAAAATGGCATCGAAATGGTGTGATAAAACGACAACAATTTTACAAAAAAGTCAATTTTATTTTTTATGATGGATGCAATCTCAATGTGAAAATTGTGATGCAGATGACACTACTTCAACACTCACAGATTATGTTTGATGCATAAATCATAAACCTATTGCAACTTCGATCCAAGTGAAGAAAATTATAATGCTAGCCAATGCAAGGAATTTTTTAAGTGTTTTTGGCATTGTATCACAACAAAAACTTGATGCAAGACTAACACAACCATGATTCACAATCACGATGCATGCCACGAAAAAAACACTAAGATAGGTTTTCCAAGGCATCAACGATGCTAGAACCTTGTCTTATAGTAGCGATAAAATATTTAATAGTGATACACATGGGGAATTATAGATCTACATGCCCTAATTATATATTTGTGACTAAATAAATTATATACAAGGTGTACAACTATGAATACACATCTATGTTACAAGAACGATAAATGTGAAATAGGTATGCTATGAGAAAGAAAAATACTTAGGTTTTGTCTAAACAATGTTTTTATATTTTATATTTTTAAATTATAATATGTATATGAAAATAACATCTATGCATAAAAACTCCAAGAGTTAGCTGTAATATACCTCAAAAACTGTCTAAAAATAAATAAATAATTGTTTGTAAAATATCCTTGAATAGTTCGAGATTCAAGCAAGTAAGATTTATGTTATAAGACTTGGGTTTGAAAGTTTGCAAGAGCCCTTACTGTCTTCGACTGTAATTACCATTCAACTTAAAGTTTTATGATCGACGATAATGTTTTGCTCCTCATTTCAATATTTATTTCAATTCCTGTAATTATAATTACTTTCTGATATGTCTATACCTATAACCATTACCATAGTCTTAACAACACAAACGACTCTGGAAATTTATGGAAAAATCGTTATTCATTAGACCCTACAAATAACCCATTTCCATATGTTTACAATAAAAACGACTTTGACTGTGGAAAGGGTAGACCGCTCTTTAATTAAAACAAGGCACAAATTTACTCAACTCTGATTGCTCAAATTTAGATCTATTTAATACTTCAATCACAGAAATAAACCTATATCTATACAGATTGGTCTTCTTCAAGCATGAAGTGTATCCCAACATTTTGACTTCAAATTAACCCTATTTGATTGCTCAATTAGAAAATATGTTTAATACTTTCATAATAGCTAGTTTATGTAGTTGTCCTTCCCTGTACACAGTGACTTGTGATATGATATGTTATTTCTTTTCTACTTCTATCCTGCATGAGTATCCTCCATCATTTTCTACTAATCCCTTCATTACAGTATTAGAGGTGTTCCTATAACAAATAATGTCTACTATGTTCCTACAATTTTGTGAAAAATAGAGGTCAATCGGGTTTCGACGATTACAAATGCCGAACATAACAAAAACAAAAGATCACGCTATTTGCCGAAAACGTGAAATGCGGACGGACTATGGGTCCCGCACTTCAGGGTTTCAGGGTTCGGGATTTTGCAATTTCAATTGCCCAAACATCAACACACATCAACTCCCAAATTGCAAAAAGTGAGAAGGAATGTGAAACCCGCACCTCAGGGTTTCGAGGTTCGGAACTTCGGGATTGCAAATACCAAACAACAACACACAACAACTCCCGAATTGCGAAAATGAAAAAGGAAAGTGGGACCAACACTTTGGGGTTTCAGGGCTTGGAACTTAGGGATTCCAAATACCAAAGACCAACACACAACAACTCCCAAATTGCAAAAATGCGAAAGGAAAGTGGGACCAGCACTTCGGAGTTTCAGGGTTCGGAACTTCGGGATTCCAAATACCAAACACAAACACACTACAAATCCCGAATTGTGAAAATGTGAAAGGAAAGTGGTACTAACACTTCGGGGTTTCGGGGTTCGAAACTTCAGGATTCCAAATACCAAACACCAACACACTACAACTCCCGAATTGTGAAAATGTGAAAGGAAAGTGGGACCAACACTTCGAGGTTTCGGGGTTCGGAACTTTGGGATTTCGTAGTTTTCACGAACAAAATAAATACACACAACTTGAACCAAAACCTCAAAAAATCCAGAAAAATAAAACATGAACAGAGTTTTACAAACTCAGTAATTTTTTTCCCAGCATTATTCATATAGTTAGATTAATGAAAACACATAAAGAAGGAAAATAGTAGTGAATTTAATTTAGAGGCGATTGCTTCCAGAATTTAACCATGCATAATTCTTTCAACAAATAAAAGGGCAATTATGTCATTAATTCAGAGAGGGGTCACTCGAGATTAGATTTACCCTATGTTCTTTATCAATCTTTAGGCTTCATGAATTCGAACTGATTTTTCCTACGCATTATTTTCTATCATAATTAGAATATGCATTACATCATTGATTGAATCATCCACCAGAGAATGGAAATTATTTCAGTTCTGATTTAATACATGCATTGCATCAGATATAAAATCATTTAGATAGAAAATGGAACTCATTTCAGTTCCGATTTAAGAAACACATTGCATCAGATATAAAATCATTCAGAACAAAGAATGGAAATCATTTCAGTTCCGATTTAACAAACACATCGCATCAGATATAAAATCATTCAGAATAAAGAAGGAGAAAATTTAACATATCTGAACCAATTCGCGGGAAGACAAAGGGAACAACCACGTTCCTCCCAATCGTAGAATAGGGCAGCCAAATCACTTGCCCGATTTACACCCTAGCCTGACCATGAATCCATGAGGGCGAGCTTGAAATCTACTCTTCAACAATGTGCTTCAATTCTAGTAGATTCCTCTTACCTCACACTCACTTAGTGTTCATAAAAACAAGGAAAAAAAAAAAATCCATCCTCTTTTTTCCCACATACTTCGCGGCATCTTGCCTCCTCGCATATGTTATTTATCAATTTTGCCCAGGTCGTTTCCCTCCCTTGGGGATTTTCGTAGCTTTCTAAATGCCTGATTTTTAAGGGTTTTCAATGGCCAAATATTTGATTTGCCACTTGTAACAATCAACCCAGAGGTAGTTCCAACAGGTTCCCCACTCATGGAGTCATGGTTAGCTGATTTTAACATGGTTGTTCCATTTGTCCTTCTGCAATCAATATAAAATATTATGTTTCCATACAATTTTCATAGTCAAATAGTTAGTTGGGTCAAAACGAATCTCTGCCCAACAATCATAATAATTAATTAAAATTATCAAATTCGAAATTTGGAATTTCCATAAATGGAAAAAAAATTCCAAATTTGAATTTACTAAAAACGGAAATAAATTTCCAATGAATTTAAATTTCAAAAATATTTTATTTTTGGGGTTATCACATCCTTTCCCCCTTCAGTAAAACATTTTACTTAGTGTTCATTCCCTTTTTGGAATAGTTTTGGATGAGATTTCTGCAAATCTCCCTCCAACTCCCACGTGGCCTCTTCAGGACTAAAGTGCTTCCATTGCACCTTTACCTGAGCGACAGCTCTGTTCTGAAGTGTTATTTCTCTCCGATCCAGAATGCGTAGGGATTCCACCTACAACTTGCCTTTGGGTTCCACCTACACCAAGTTCCAATCAATCCTATGAGTAGGGTCACGAATATACCTTTTCAACAAAGAAAAATGAAATACATTATGAATTCTTAGATTAGCTGGAAGAGCAAGTTGATATGCTATGGGTCCAATTCGAGCTAGTATCTCGAAGGGCCCACAAAACCTGGGTGCCAGCTTGGCATAGTTCCCTAACTTCAGCGAGCTCTTTCGGGCTTTGACCTTCAAGTAAACATGGTCTCCCACTTGAAATTCCAAGTGTCTCCTTTTTTGGTCTGCATAACTCTTATGTCTATCTTGTGCTTCTTTCAAGTTTCGTTGTACGTTTCTTACCATGTTCTCCATTTCTTGGAGCATCTCTGGTCCAATCATGAGTCTGTCAGCCTAGTTATCCCAGCTAATTGGAGTCGTACACTTTCTTCCATACAGTGTTTTGAAAGGGCTCAACTTAGCCGAAGTTTGGTACCCATTGTTATATGAAAATTCTACCAAGTGCAGTTAGTCTTCTCACTTGCTTGGTTTTGTTCTTATGTACATGCGAAGCATATCCTCTATGATTTGGTTTGTCCTTTCGGTCTATCCATCCATTTGTGGATGATAGATTGTACTGAAATTCAAGTTAGTGTTTAGCCCTGCAAACAATTCCTTCCAAAAAGCGGATGTAAATTTTACATCTCTATCTAAAATCACCATTTTAGGAATAACATGCAGTCTAAAAATTTCTTTCATGAATATGTCAACAATGTTTATAGCTTTAAAAGTAGACTTTATAGGAATAAAGTGTATAGACTTACTGAGTTTATCGATTACAACCATGATAGAATCATTATGTTTCTGTGTTTTAGGCAAACCTGTTATAAAGTACAGTGATATAGTCTCTCATTTCCATTCTGGTAGTGGTAATGGTTGTAATAGGTTGGTTGAATGCTGGTGTTCGACCTTAACCTACGGACAATATTGGTACCTAGCCAAGTATTTTGTTGTTTTGCCGTTCATACTAAGCCATAAAAATAGTTTTCTAAGTGATGTTATTGTTTTTTGGTAACCTGGATGGCCAAAATATGGTTTCTTATGCACCTCATCCAAAATTGTTGATTTCAATTATGTTGAATCTAGTCTGTAAAGTTTGTTTTTAAGTCATAATAGTCCTTTCTTGTCGATGATTAGATCTGGTTTGTCAGAGTTGGCGGTCCTGTTTTGTAATTTTTTCATTATCTTAGCATAATTTCTGTTGTTAATACCTGTCGTCCTTATTCTTTGTTCCAGATCACTTTCTTCCCTTATGATGTTTATCTCAAATAACCCATGGGTTCTTCTTCTTAAAGGGTCTGCTACTTTATTTTTCTTACCCTTGATATGTCTGACCTCGAAGTCGAATTTTCTCAAGAAGGCTAGCCACCTTACATGTCTTTCATTAAGATCTAGTTGGTTAAACATATATTTCACCCTGCTATTATCCATCAATAGTAAAAAAAAATTGCCCATTATATAGTGTCGCCACGTTTTTAAGGCATGTATTACTCCTACCAATTCTAAGTCATGAGTGACATAATTTCGTTCATGTTCTTTTAATTTTCAGGACTCATAACAAATCATGTGCCCTTCTTGAGTTAGGACACCACCTAGTCCCTCTTTACTTGCATCAACACAAACTGTGAAGTTTTTATCTGGGTTTGCTACTTTCAAAATGGGTGTCGATGTGAATAATTCTTTCAGCTTGTTAAAGCTGTCTTGACACTTTTGCGACCAGTTAAACTTGGTTCCTTTCTTTTGTAGTGACGTGATAGGGTAGGCTATCTTGGAAAACCCTTCTATAAATCTGTGATAGTATCCTGTGATTCCTATGAATGATCGGATATCTTCCACATCCTTAGGTACTAGCCATTCCATAATGGCTTTTATCTTTGTCGGGTCTACGACAATACCTTCTGGGGAAATGACATGTCCTAAATATTGTATTTCTTTTTGATAAAAGTCACATTTGTTGAATTTTGCGTATAGTTTGTGTTTCCTTAATGTTTGCAGAACTATTCTTAAGTGTTCATCATGTTCCTCCATTTTAAAATAGACTAAAATATCCTCAATAAATACCACTACGAACTTGTCTAAGCACTGACGGAAAATGTTGTTCATCAAGCACATAAATGTGGCTAGTGCATTAGTGAGTTCGAAAGGTATGAATACAAACTCGTAGTGTCCATATCTTGTTCGAAAAGTTGTTTTGTTTATGTCCTCGTCCTTTATCCGAGCTTGATGATAATCGGATCGTAAATCCAATTTTGAAAAGATCTTGGCCCCACCAACTTGATCAAACAGATCATTTATCCTAGGTAAGAGGTATTTGTTCTTAATGATCATTTTGTTCAGTTCTCTATAATCGATACATAGTCTTAGAGTGTTGTCTTTCTTTTTCACAAAGAGGACTGGTTCTCCCCATGGCGAAACGCTCGGTCTGATATACTCTTTGTCCAACAATTCCTGTAATTGGATTTTTAATCCTGTCAGTTCTAGTAGACTCAATTGGTAAGGTGATTTTGAAATAGGGGCTGAACCAGGTAGTAGGTCTATCAAGAAGTCTATTTCTAGGAGGTAGTTCTGGTATCTCATCGACAAACATGTCTCTGAATTCATGTAGGACAGTAAAGTCTTCTAACTTTGGCTTATCTTCTTTTTCTAATAGACTCATCACTTGGATGGCATAAACTTGACATACCTTTCTAATACATTTCTTGAGTTGCATCGCTGAAAATTGTCTGACTAATACAGGTTTTGGTATGGCTTGGGTTGTTCTAACAGTGCCAAAATCATCTTTATAGCTAAGTATCTTTGTATAGAAGTCTAGTACTGTTTTGTGTTGTTCCAACCAATCCATCCCAATAATCATATCATAAGATCCTAGTGGTAAGATGTTCAGATTGGTCCTTATCTTTTGACCACCTAAGTTGAACTCAAAATTAGAAATAAAGTCAACTACTTTCCTTTTAGTACCTATTGCCAGTTGTACCAGCCATGCTTTTGCGTGGTTCAGTTTTTTAAGTTTATTGGACTCTACTATATTAGGAGTAATATAACTTAACGTATCTCTAGGGTCAATTAAAACAAAAATTTGAGTGTCATTGATTTTACCATTGATTTATACCAGTGAGGACTGGTGGTCATCTTGTCCACCTTGTATGGTTGCATTTATCCGATGCAGGCTTCTGGCCACGTCTCCCACTGTCGAGGCTTCCAGCAGATTATGAAGAACAATTCTATTTGCTGAAGTTAAATGAGGACAATTCCTCCTTAGATGAGGCTTACCACACTCCCAACACTTTAATGGATCGCGGGAGTTGTCCCCAAACTTCTTCGTTCCCAGGTCTATCGGTTTACCACTACCTTGCGTGTTCAGATGATTGGAGTGAAAATCCTTCCTTGGAAAACTTTTTTCTATATTTCGATAAGGAGTTGGTTGGTATCCCTTCTTCAACTGGTTCATTCGATCTTTCCTTTTATCCTTCTAGGTCGTGGGAAACTCTACCCATTGTTTATACTGGTCATAGCACATTTGTGCTTTCCTAAATACCTCACTCAAGGATTTGGGGTTGTCAAACTCAATTCTGTCTCGGTAGGCCTGTGGTAAACAACTTAAGAATCACTGAATTTTTACCTTATCCTCTCGGATGTATGGTATGAACCTTAGTAGTTCCATAAATTTATTTATAAGGTCCTCTATCGTTATTTGTCTGAGTCGTAACTCGTAAAATGCTTTCATATTCTTTTCATAATAGCTTTCAGAAAAATATTATTTCTTAAAATACTTCTTAAAGTCAAACCATTCCAGCTGTTTCTCCTTTAGGCCCTTGGCCAATTTCAGGTCTTGCCACCAAATTTCGGCCTTCCCCTTCAGATTGTAGATGGCCATTCTGACCTTCATGTTGCTGGAATAGTTGCAGATCTGGAAGTATTTTTTGATGTCCAACAACCATGCCTTAGCTTCTTCTCTTATCCTAGATTCTCCATAAAAGGTAGATGGTTTAATCTTTTTAAATTCTCCTTCAAGGTGGTCTACTTGTTTTCTTTTTCTGTCTGGTATAGTTTTTTCTTCAGCTGAAGGTGTCGCTTCAGATGAACTGTCTCCTTTTTCTTTTTCCAGTCCAGAATTCTGGGAGGCCCTTTTGCTGACTTCTTCCTCATGGTTATCGTCTTTTGGGATTTTCTTGGTTACTATACTATGCAGCAGGACTTCATTTATCTCTTGTTGTTCCTGCTGTACTTTCTTCAATTTTTCATTGACGGCCTTGAAAACCTTCAGTTCAACAATAAGATTCCTCATTGTTTCCAACACCTCCATGGGTGAAACTCCATCACTGTTATGTCTTGGATCTCCAGGAGGTCCTTGCTACGGATTTCCTTCCATCCTGATTTTTGCACCCTCCAAAGCTGCCATAATTTAAAAAAACAAAAAAGGATTTTTGTTTGTAACCATTAAATTTATTTAGTTTTACATAAATCGGAATAAATACTAAGCATCTAATGTGGCCCTGTTTAGGTCCAGTGTTGTAAATTTTTCTTTGATACCATATGAAATATACCTAAAAAACTCTCTAAAAAAAAAAATATTAAAAAAAACATTGTTTCTAAAATATCCTTGAATAGTTCGAGATTCAAGAAAGTAAGATTTATGTTATAAAACTTGAGTCTGAAAGTTTGTAAGATCCCTTACTATCGTTGAATTTCATTACCATTCAACTTAAAGTTTTTGTATCGACGATAAGGTTTTACTCCTCATTTCAATGCTTATTTCAATTCCTGTACTTATAATTACTTTCTGATCTGTCTGTACCTATAACCATTACCATAGTATTAACAAAACAAATGAATCTGGAACTTTATGGCCAAATCATTACGCGTTAGAACATACAAATAACCCATTTCCATATGAACTTACAATACAAACAACTTTGACTGTGGAAAGGATAGACTGCTCTTTAATTAAAACAAGGCACAAATTTACTCAACTCCGATTGCTCAAATTTAGATCTATTTAATAATTCAGTCACATAAATAAACCTATATCTATACAGATTGGTCTTCTTCAAGCATGCAGTGTATCCCAGCATTTTGAATTCAAATTAACCCTATCTGATTGCTCAGTTGGAAAATTTGTTTAATAGTTTCATAATAGCTAGTTTGGGTACTTGTATTGCCCTGTACATAGTGACTTGTGATATGATCTGTTATTTCTTTTCTACTTCTATACCAGATGAATATCCTCCTTTGTTTTCTACCAGTCCCTTCATTACAGTACTAGAGTTGTTCCTATAAAAAATAATTTCTACTATGTTCCTACAGTTTTGTGAAAAATAGAGGTCAATCGGGTTTTGGTGATTACAAATGCCGAACACAACAAAAACAAAATATCATGTTGTTTTCCGAAAACAAAAAATGCGGACGGACTGTGGGTCCCGTACTTCGGGGTTTCGGGGTTCGAGATTTCGCTATTTCAATTGCCCAAACATCAACAAACATGAACTCCCAAATTGCGAAAAGTGTAAAGGAATGTGGAACCCGCACCTCGGGGTTTCAAGGTTCGGAACTTTGGGATTCCAAATACCAAAAACCAACACACAACAACTCCCGAATTGTGAAAATGCAAAATGAAAGTGGGACCAACACTTCGGGGTTTCGGGGTTCGAAACTTCAGTATTCCAAATACCAAACACCAAGACACTACAACTCCCGAATTGCGAAAATGCGAAAGGAAAGTGGGACCAACACTTCGGGGTTTTGGGGTTCGAAACTTCAGGATTTCAGAGTTTGCATGAAAAAAAGAAATGCACACAACTTGAACAAAAAACTCTGAAAAGCCGGAAAAAGAAAACATGAACAGAGTTTTACAAACTCAATAATTTTATTCCCGACATTATTCATACAGTTAGATTAATGAAATTACAACATAACCTCCACTCCCAATATGCCCAATCTCAACATTGATTTCACTCAGAAAACAGATAAAGAAGGAAAATAGCAGTGAATTTAATTTAGAGCCGATTGCTTCCAGAATTTAACCATGTATAATTCTTTCAACAAATAAAAGGGTAATTTTGTTGTTCGTTCAGAGAGGGGTCACTCGAGATTAGATTTACCCTATGTTCTCTGTCAATCTTTAGGCTTCATGAATTTGAACTGATTTTTCCTACGCATTATTTTCTATCATACTTAGAATATGCATTACATTAGTGATTGAATCATCCACCAGAGAATGGAAATTATTTCAGTTTCGATTTAACAAATGCATTGCATCAGATAGAAAATCATTCAGACAAAAAAAGGAACTCATTTCAGTTCTGATTTAGCAAACACATTGCATTAGATACAAAATCATTCAGAACAAATAATGGAAACCATTTTAGTTCAGATTTAACAAACACATCGCATCAGATATAAAATCATTCAGAATAAAGAAGGAGAAAATTTAACATATATGAACCAATTCGCGGGAAGACAAAGGGAACAACCATGTTCCTCCCAACCGTAGAATAGGGCAGCCAAATCACTTGCCCGATTCACCCCCTAGCCTGACCATGAATCCATGAGGGCGAGCTTGAAATATCCTCTTCAGCAATGTCCTTCAATTCCAGCGGATTCCTCTTGCCTCACACTCACTCAGTGTTCATAACAACAAGGAAAAAAAAATCCATCCTCTTTTTTCCTGCATACTTCGCAACATCCTGCCTCCTCACATATGCTATTTATCAATTTTGCCCAGGTCTTTTCCCTCCCTTGGGGATTTTCGCAGCCTTCTAAATCCCTGATTTTAAAGGGTTTTCAATAGAGAAATATCTGATTTTCCACTTGTAACAATCATCCCAGAGGTAGTTTCAACATGTTCCCCACACATGGAGTCATGGTCAACTGATTTTAACATGGTTGTTCCATTTGTCCTCCTGCAGTCAATATAAAATATTTTGTTTCCATACAAGTGTCATAGTCAAATAGTTAGTTGGTTCAGAACAGATCTCTGCCCAATAGTCATAATAATTAATTACAATTATCAAATTCGAAATTCGGAATTTTCCATAAATGGCAAAAATTTTCCAAATTCGAATTTAGCAAAAGCGGAAATAAATTTCCAATGAATTTAAATTTCAAAAATATTTTATTTTTTGGTATATCACATTAGCTCAATCGAATGAACCATTTCCCCAGGTCATATTCGGCCATTCTGGCAAGACAGGTGTGGCATCCCCAAAAATAAAATATTTTTGAAATTTAAAATTTGCTGGAAATTTATTCAGTTTTTAGTAAATTCGAATTTGGAAAATTTTTTCCATTTATGACAATCCCGAATTTCGAATTTGATAATCGTAATTAATTATTTTGACTGTTGGGTAGAGACCTGATTTGACCCAACTAACTATTTGACTATGACACTTGTATAGAAACAAAATATTTTATATTGATTGTAGGAGGACAAATGGAACAACCATGTTAAATTTAGCTGACCATGACTCCATGAGTAGGGAACATGTTGAAAATACCTCTGGGATGATTATTACAAGTGGAAAATCAGTGATTTGGCCATTGGTAGCCCTAAAAATCAGGGATTTAGAAAGATGCGAAAATTCCCAAGGGAGGGAAAAAGACCTGGGCAAAATTGATAAATAGCATATGCAAGGAGGCAGGACACTGCCAAGTATGATGGGAAAGGAGAATTTTGATTTACTTGTTATTATGAACACTGCTTGAGTGTGAGGCATGGGAAAACTATTGGAGCTGTAGGACATTGTTGAAGAGAATCTTTTCCAAGTTCGCCCTCATGGATTCATGGTCAGTCTAGGGGGTGAATCGGGCAAGTAGTTTGGCTACTCTATTCTATGGTTGGGAGGAACGTGGCTATTCCCTTTGTTTTTCTGCAAGTTGGTTCAGATATGTAAACCTTTCCTTACTCTGTCCTTCGATGTTTTGTGTGTAACTAATATTATGCATCTACTTGTTCTAAATCAAAATAAATATTTCAATGGATGATATCTATCGTGGTATTAAATTTTACAATCATAGTCTAAATTCTGGAGTGGTCCGTCCCGAAAATCTGGAATACTAGGAAAATTTATTTAAATACGATTTGAGTTTAAGAGAGCATATCCATCTACATGATAGGCTTAATCTGAAGTCGAAATGCTAGGATACACTGTATTGCTTAAACAAGACCAATCTGTATAGATATAGGTTTATTTATGTGTTGAATTATTAAACAAATCTAAATATGAGTAATCAAATAGGTTTAATTTGAAGTCGAAATGCTAGGATACATTGTATGCTTGAAGAAGACCAATCTATATAGATATAGGTTTATTTTTGTGAATGAAGTATTAAACAGATCTAAATTTGAGCAATCAGATAGGTTTAATTTGAAGTTGAAATGCTAGGATACTCTGAATGCTTGAAGAAGACCAATCTGCATAGATATGGGTTTATTTCTATGACTGAAGCATTAAATAGATCTAAATTTTAGGAATCGGAGTTGAGTAAATTTGTGCCGAAAGGAAACATTTAAATGTATTGCTAATTCCAAACAATCATGCATCTTAAAAGAAACTTCTTGTCTTTTGCATTTAAGAATTGAAGAGGAATACGAAATAGCAAGAAACCTATGGATCACCTGGGCACTCATATATTATACACATATATACATATTGTAAAATAAAATGCAAACTGGAAGTAATATATCTACATCAGAAAGTTAAGGAAATCTGGAAAACCCCTTTTGTTTATCAGATGCTAAAACAATCATGGGAATTGACGCATATCAGAAGATTTTATGCTTCCCTTGTTTTATTTAAAGAGTGGTCTACCCTTTCCACAGTCAAAGTCTGTAACGAATTTAGAAATTTTCAAAAACCTTAAGAAGATCCAGAACAATTTTTGAATTGAATTTGTCACTCTGTGTTTTTTTTACTGAGTTTGTAAACTCTGTTCATGTTTTCATTTTTCGGCATTTCAGATTTTATTGGTTCAAGTTCCGTGGAGTTATTTTGTTCTTGCAAACGTCGAAACCCGAAGTGGCCCCACAGCCTGATCGAATTTCATGATTCAGTGATTACCGTTGTATGTTCTTCATGCATCAAGCATTACCAAACATCAAAACCCAATATTGGTTAGGCCCCATACCTTTTCGTGATTTTGTGATTCAGTATTTGACGTTGTGCATTGTTTTTGCATCAGGAGTTAGTAAACCCCGAAACCCGAAATTTTTGGGCCCACACCCTAATCGCATTTCACAATTCAACATTTCTTAATTCATTTTGTTTGTGCGTTGTGTGTTCGTAAACCCTGAAATCCTGAAACCCAAAACCCCAAAGTGTTGGGCCCACAACCTTTTCTTATTTCAGGATTCGGAAAACCGCGTGGTCTTTTTTTTTTTGTATTTGGCGTTTGTAATCGCTGAAACCCGATTGACTTCTGTATGTTTTTTTCACACACACACACACACACACACACACACACAAATATATGTATATGTAAAGTATACGGAAGTGACCTTGCGAATACCACGAATTATTATAGACCATCTACAACAGTTACACATCTTTATATCAACTGGTGTTTAATGAAAAGTTATTGGTTGAAATGTTGAAAAAGTATTGGAGTGAATCAAATTAACAACAGTTTAATTACTAGAACTAGTCACGAGAGGCGCAAATTCCCAAGGAAAAAGGGACATCCCGAAACTTAAAACATACCCCTGAGTAAATTCCTAACTGTGTAAATAACAACACAATCACCTAAATGTTCAAAAGGAAAGTCTTTAACACAAGTAAAGTAAGTGCAAATTGAATTCATATACCATCATGCGATCTGGAGTCAACTATAAACAAGATACACATATAGCCGACAATAGCTGAGTATTTTTTACTTTTCAAAATCCTTTTGAGGAAGTAGCCAATATGGTGCTAGTATATTAAACCAATAAAATAACCAGTATGCCATTACAAGTAGGCGGGAGGGAAACCCTGTAATTCCTTTAAGAATAGTATTACATATATCATTCGGAATTGAAACAAATGAACATCCCATGCGGTGTTTTAGTCCAAACGATAGATTTTGCCATCAAAAAATGAGTTACCCTTAATCAACAGTACCGAAAACATGGCTTAATCTCCATTTCGAAGTTTCGGATACCGGGAGTTGGAGCTATCAAGGACACTCACAACAAGAATGATAAAATCTCGAAATGTGAAACCCCAACTTAATCGCCATTTCAGAGTTTCGGATACTGAGAGTTGGAGGTGTCAAGGACACTCACAACAAGAATGATAAAATCGTGAAATGCGAAACCCTGACTTAATCGCCATTTTGGAGTTTCGGATACCTGGAGTTGGAGGCATCAAGGACACTCATGAAAAGAATGATAAAGTCATGAAATTCTAAAAGGGATTATTGTGAGTCTCGAAAACCCAAAAGGCAAAACTCCAAAATCCCGTCAACCGTCCATCTCAGTGGGTTATGTGAACCTTTCGATCACTTCGGAGATTTTTTTATCATGAATTTTTATAATGTTGGAGTCACGATGACTCGAAGGGAAAAACGTCGAAAAATATCGTCAGTCATTTGATTAATAAAAGAAGGGATCATATTATGGAGTTTTGTGAACCATTGATCTGGCCCCATTTCAGGGATTTCGACTTGCCGAAATGCTGAAATTCCAAAGTGTGAAAGGCATTTTGATTAGGCTCGTGGTCACCGCCAGTGGGCATATGGAATAAGCACGAGACCCAGTACTTGAAATGAAATGGCGCAGGTGAATTTGAATATGATTGGAGGATAATGAAATATTCGTACTCTGAGTTTAACCGGGAGGCCTCAAAAAGTAATTATAATTACAGGAATTGAAATAAACATTAAAATGAGGAGTAAACACTTATCATCGATCAGAAGAATTTAAGTTGAATGGTAATGACAGTCGACAACAGTAAGAACTCTTGCAAACTTTTAGACTCAAGATTTATAACATAAATCTTACTTGCTTGAATCTCGAACTATTCAAGGATATTTATACAAACAATTTTATTTTTTTTAGATAGTTTTTGAGGTATATTACAACAGGGGGATCTCATGAGACCTTCTTTGTAAAAAATAAGAGCATGGTCTAAATAAATTCTTCCAACATTTACACACAAATAATTACTCAAACATTTTGGATCCTATGACTGTAATGTTCTTGACTTGGCTAGTCTAGGAAACGTTGCTAATGTGTGTGTAGGATCAAAGGTTTACAACATATAAATGATCATACAAATAATAAATGAGACAAAGGACTGCAAGTTTGTATTATGATATCTCTGTGGATTACAAAAATCATCGAATGCAGCTAAATACTGACAATACTCGACTAGATCAACATACAAAGGATCTTAGCCGGAATATAAATAAGCAACTGCGACTGAATAACAACACCCAGCTAGATCAAAAGATAAAAGGATCTTAGCCGGAATACAAATAAGCAATTGCGACTGAATAAAAACACTCGACTAGATCAAAATTCAAAAGGATCTTAGCCGGAATACAAATAAGCAACTAAAATATAATACCCGGAATATGGGAGCACTGAAGAATGATGGAAGACCTGGATGATCTTCTCGGTGACTAGGGTGTGTCTTTCAACACCGAAATCAGCCAACTGGTGTCTTCCTCCTGGAATACACTGAACTATCTCTCCTGAGATGCGCCTCTACTCCTCAATGACAAGTCATAATCTGCATAATGTTGAATTAGGTCGCTGACCCTTCCTTTATAGTTTTCCAAAACCCTAAATCATGTTGAAACCCTAAATCACTGCTGAAACCCTAAATCACTGTTGAATTCTATTTTTACCTCATAATGACTTAAAAGCGTTGTTAACTCTTGTTAGCTCAATGTCACTTTCCGAATATAACACCTATGACTAGGGTGACCTCTAGTAAAGCGTTGTTAACTCTTGTTAGCTCAATGTCACTTTCTGAATATAACAT
>SNQJ01S0061441.1:32986-65558 GCA_010110895.2 Picea sitchensis | reverse complement strand
AAGGTCACAGCCAAGCGAGCACATCAAATTGGTGTATGAGACCCCCTTGTTTGTGGGACAAAGGACCCCCCTCCGCCCAACGATTTGACTGGTAAAGTCTACGAAGGTATACATACCCCAACCCCCTCTGGATTTGAACATGTGACCTCTTAAGAGGAAACACATTGCAAATGTTACAAGAGCCTCCCTACTTCAAAAATATATGTGATAATATTAAAAATTAATGAAACCTCTTGTCACACCCTTGAAGAAGGTTTCTATGTGAATGAAGCTAAATCCTAAATCATAAATTGGATGGTTCAGATTATAAGGAGGAATAGAATGTCGTTCTTCTATGGAGAACTCAAATGTTCAATAGTTGAAAATTGTGCTAAATCCTTATAGAAATCTAAAGTTTTAGATTCATATATTTTTTTCATTCCTCCTTATTAGTTTCATTTGTCATCTTCTTTGTCCTCATTCATTGTTTCAGGACCAACGGTGTTCTCCATCTCTAGATTTGCAAATTTCTAAGTTATGTCATTTTGATCTTTTACATTGTTTGGATATCTTGGTTCACATTCTTTCCATATTTTTGGTATAGTTTTATTACCTTTGTTCTTTGTTGAAGAGGAGTGTGTGTGATGATACAAAACAAAGAGATGTAGTGGTTGTTGACCAAACCAACACCAAAATGTTGTAGTTTTATAATCAAGAGTTTGAACTCAGTAGAGGAACATTCGACCGAAGGGATATCCTTTGCACTCGAGGGAGTCTCCTTATGGTCGTCATGAGGGAAATCATTATCAACTGCAGAGGTGACCCTCTGAATAGAATTTCTCTAGTTTCCTTCACCATTTTTTGCATAATTAACATCCTCCCATTAAACCTTACAACCCGAGAGCTCGACAACTTCCTACCAACTTTTCATATTTCTCTCTTTGCTGATGAGGGAAGGAGAAGAAGAAGAGACACTCCAGTGAATTAGATGACAACATAACTTCTCTTGGAGGACAAGCCATTCTCCCTCCTAAGTTTCTTCCCCTGTGCGAATACCCATGGAATCAGAGATGAGGTATAGAGAAGGTAATGTGTTCTATGATTTCCCTCATATCATCAACAAGACTGCACATGACAATCCCACAAGAAGAAATTTGAATGCTAGTCGGATGCTTCCCACCCTCTATAGTTGGATGTTTCCCACCGTCTATAAGGCCTCTAACATTCAATGAAGGAATGTGTGGAAAGTGATATGGAGGGGGTGAAATTACTGCCATCACAGAGAGAGGACGAATATAATAATTTTCATCTAGAGCCATGGTACTTTTTATCAACATCATATTGATTTTTTCACGCTCCAGGCGATAGGGGAAGTTAGTGTTCTCGCCCACAACGTGACATGGCATTATTAACATGAAAATGCATGGAAAAACGAGATCCAAAGTGGACTCCTAGAGCTTCTCCATCTATCCTTGAGACATGTCAAGAAGACACCCCATCCAAGGCAAAATCATAGTAAAACTATTAAATAAGATTATGAGATATAATTAAATAGTGTATATTTATGCTATGGGTAATTCAAAGTTGAGGTATTGTATTTGGGAGGAATTCATTATTAATAAGAAATTGGGTTTAAAGATGGTTTTCTAAATTTTTTTTTTTATTGATTGTTCATTGAAGAAATTATTAGTGTTTTTCTAAAAATATATGTTATGTATAGAAAAAGATTAATATAAATGAAAAAGTGAAAAAAGATAATTTAAAAAAATGGAGACATTAAACTTAATTATTAAATTAGTTTTATAAAAGCATGAAAATATCATTGCTATCACATATTGCGAAAGGATACAAGAAATTTCTCCATTGGCTTTTAGAGTAGAAATAAGAGCTTGGAGAGTGGAGTTTAAACATAAGAGACTCAATCCAACATCACATCTTAGTCACATATCATTGAGTCTCAATATGCACCACTTATTATAGTTTGGCAATGTTGGTATCTATTTACTTTCATTTATCTTTATTGTTCTTATTTTTTTGGTTCTTTTCTAATTAAAAATTATATTTTCTAACCTTGTGGGCACTCATTTTTCTAGGTAGAAGAAGAAGTGGTTTTCTTGAATATTTTTTGAGAATTTAGGTGCTCAAAAGGAAGTCTAAGAACCTTGTGGGCACTCTTATTTCTATGGTAGAGGGATCAATGGTCTTATCAAATCTTCTTGAGAACTTTGTTTCTCAAATGGAAGTACTGGAACATTGTGGGCACTGTTATTTCAATGGTAAATGACACAAAAAGGGTTGAGTTATTAGTTGGGGGTCAATGTTGGAAGAAATTGGTTGAGATATATGGTGGAAGGATTTATGGTTATTTTTTCAAAGGAAAACCTCATAGGATCCAAAATGACCGAGTAATTATTTGTTTCTAAATGTTGGAAGAATTTATTTAGACCATGCTTTTATTTTTTACAAAGAAGGTCTCATGAGATCCCCCCTATTGTAATATACCTCAAAAACTATCTAAAAAAAATAAAATTGTTTGTATAAATATCCTTGAATAGTTCGAGATTCAAGCAAGTAAGATTTATATTATAAATCTTGAGTCTAAAAGTTTGCAAGAGTCCTTACTGTCGTTGACTGTCATTACCATTCAACTTAAAGTTTTCCGATCGATGATAAGTGTTTACTCCTCATTTTAATGTTTATTTCCATTCCTGTAATTATAATTACTTTTCGAGGCCTCCCGGTTAAACTCAGAGTAGGGATATTTCATAATCCTCCAATCATATTCAAATTCACCTGCGCCATTTCATTTTAAGTACTTGGTCTCGCGCTTATTCCATATGCCCAATAGTTATGACCACGAGCCTAATCAAAATGCCTTTCACACTTCGGAATTTCAACATTTCGGCAAGTCGAAATCCCCAAAATGGGGCCAGATCAATGGTTCACAAAACTCCATAATATGATCCCTTCTTTTATTAATCAAACGACTGACGAGTTTTTTCGGCGTTTCTCCCTTCGAGTCATCGTGACTCCAACATTATAAAAATTCATGATAAAAAAATCTCCGAAGTGATCGAAAGGTTCACATAACCCACTAAGATGGACGGTTGACGGGATTTCATAGTTTTGCCTTTCGGGTTTTCGAGACTCACAATAGTCCCTTTTAGAATTTCATGAATTTATCATTCTTGTCATGAGTGTCCTTGATGCCTCCAACTCCCAGTATCTGAAACTCCAAAATGGCGATTAAGTCAGGGTTTCACATTTCACGATTTTATCATTCTTGTTGTGAGTGTCCTTGACACCTCCAACTCCCAATATCCGAAACTCCAAAATGACGATTAAGTTGGGGTTTCACATTTCGCGATTTTATCATTCTTGTTGTGAGTGTCCTTGACAGCTCCAACTCCTGGTATCCGAAACTTCGAAATGGAGATTAAGCCGTGTTTTCGGTACTGTTGATTCAGGGTAACTCATTTTGTGATGGCAAAATATAACGTTTGGAGTAAAACACTGCATGGGATGTTCATTTGTTTCAATTCCGAATGAGATATGTAATACTATTCTTAAAGGAATTGCAGGGTTTCCCTCCTGCCTACTTGTAATGGCATACTGGTTATTTTATTGGTTTAATATACTAGCGCCATATTGGCTACTTCGTCAAAAGGATTTTGAAAAGTAAAAAATACTCAGCTATTGCCGGCTATATGTGTATCTTGTTTATAGTTGACTCCAGATCGCATGATGGTATATGAATTCAATTTGCGCTTACTGTAATTGTGTTAAAGACTTTCCTTTTGAACATTTAGGTGATTGTGTTGTTATTGACACAGTTAGGAATTTACTCAGGGGTATGTTTTAAGTTTCAGGATGTCCCTTCTTCCTTGGGAATTTGCGCCTCTCGTGACTAGTTCTGGTAATTAAACTATTGTTAATTTGATTCACTCCAATACTTTTTCAACAATTCAACCAATAACTTTTCATTAAACACCAGTTGATATAAAGATGTGTAACTGTTGTAGATGGTCTATAATAATTCTTGGTATTCGCAAGGTCACTTCTATATACTTTACGTATACATATATATATGTGTGTGTGTGTGTGTGTGTGTGTGTGTGTGTGTGTGTGAAAAACATACAGAGGTCAATTGGGTTTCAACGATTACAAATGCCGAATACAAAAACAAAAGACCACTCATTTTTTCGAATCCCAAAATAAGAAAAGGTTGTGGGCCCAAGACTTTGGGGTTTTAGGGTTTGGGATTTCAGGATTTACGAACACACAACGCACAAACAAAATGAAATAAGAAATGTTGAATTGTGAAATGTGATTAGGGTGTGGGCCCAACAATTTCGGGTTTCGGGGTTTACTAACTCCTGATGCAAAAACATTGCACAACGTCAAATACCAAATCGCGAAATCACGAAAAGGTACGGGGCCTAGCCAATATTGGGTTTTGATGTTTGGTAATGCTTGATGCATGAAGAACATACAACGGTAATCATTGAATCACGAAATTCGATCAGACTGTGGGGCCACTTTGGGTTTCAGCATTTGCAAGAACAAAATAACTCCACGCAACTTGAACCAATAAAATTTGAAATGCCGAAAAATGAAAACATGAACAGAGTTTACAAACTCAGTAAAAAAAACACAGAGTGACAAATTCAATTCAAAAATTGTTCTGGATCTTCTTAAGGTTTTCAAAAATTTCTAAATTCGTTACAGACTTTGACTGTGGAAAGGGTAGACCGCTCTTTAAATAAAACAAGGGAAGCATAAAATCTTCTGATATGCGTCAATTCCCATTATTGTTTTAGCATCTGATAAACAAAAGGGGTTTTCCAGATTTCCTTAACTTTCTGATTTAGATTCATTACTTCCAGTTTGCATTTTATTTTACAATATGTATATATGTGTATAATATATGAGTGCCCAGGTGATCCATAGGTTTCTTGCTATTTTGTATTCCTCTTCAATTCTTAAATGCAAAAGACAAGAAGTCTC
The DNA here is from genome assembly GCA_010110895.2 of Picea sitchensis. NCBI lineage: Eukaryota > Viridiplantae > Streptophyta > Pinopsida > Pinales > Pinaceae > Picea > Picea sitchensis. Next base: position 60,572 of record SNQJ01S0061441.1, on the reverse strand, counting down.
TTTTAAGATGCATGATTGTTTGGAATTAGCAATACATTTAAATGTTTCCTTTCGGCACAAATTTACTCAACTCCGATTCCTAAAATTTAGATCTATTTAATACTTCAATCATAGAAATAAACCCATATCTATGCAGATTGGTCTTCTTCAAGCATTCAGAGTATCCTAGCATTTCGACTTCAAATTAAACCTATCTAATTGTTAAAATTTAGATCTGTTTAATACTTCAGTCACAGAAATAAACCTATATCTATACAGATTGGTCTTCTTCAAGAATACAATGTATCCTAGCATTTCGAATTCAAATTAAACCTATTTGATTGCTCAAATTTAGATTTGTTTAATACTTCAACACAGAAATAAACCTATATCTATACAGATTGGTCTTCTTTAAGCAATACAAAGTATCCTAGCATTTCGACTTCAGATTAATCCTATCCTGTAGATGGATACGCTCTCTTAAAATCAAATCGTATTTAAATAAATTTTCCTAGTATTCCAGATTTTTGGGAGGGACCACTCCAGAATTTAGACTGTGATTGTAAAATTTAATACCACGATAGATATCATCCATTGAAAGAATTATTGTGATTTAGAACAAGTAGATGCATAATATTAGTTACACACAAAACATCGAAGGATAGAGTAAGGAAAGGTTTACATATCTGAACCAACGTGCAGAAAAACAAAGGGAATAGCCACGTTCCTCCCAACCATAGAATAGGGAAGACAAACTACTTGCCCGATTCACCCCCTAGCCTGACCATGAATCCATGAGGGCAAACTTGGAAAAGATTCTCTTCAACAATGTCCGACAGCTCCAATAGTTTTCCCATGCCTCACACTCAATTAGTGTTCATAACAACAAGTAAATCAAAAGTCTCCTTTCCCATCATACTTGGCAGCGTCCTGCCTCCTTTCATATGCTATTTATCAATTTTGCCCAGGTCTTTTTCCCTCCCTTGGGAATTTTCACAGCTTTCTAAATCTCTGATTTTCAGGGGCTACCAATGGCCAAATCACTGATTTTCCACTTGTAATAATCATCCCAGAGGTAGTTTCAACATGTTCCCTACTCATGGAGTCATGGTCAGCTAAATTTAACATGGTTGTTCCATTTGTCCTCCTACAATCAATATAAAATATTTTCTTTCTATACAAGTGTCATAGTCAAATAGTTAGTTGGGTCAAATCAGGTCTCTGCCCAACAGTCAAAATAATTAATTACGATTACCAAATTTGAAATTCGGGGTTGTCATAAATGGCAAAATTTTTCCAAATTCGAATTTACTAAAAACAGAATAAATTTCCAGCAAATTTTAAATTTCAAATTTTTTTTATTTTTGGGGATGTCACACCTGTCTTCCCAGAATGCTCGAATATGACTTGGGGAAATGGTTCATTCAATTGAGCTAATGTGATATCCCAAAAAATAAAATATTTTTGAAATTTAAATTCATTGGAAATTTATTTCCGCTTTTGCTAAATTTGAATTTGGAAAATTTTTGCCATTTATGGAAAATTCTGAATTCCGAATTTGATAATTGTAATTAATTATTATGACTATTGGGCAGAGATCTGTTATGACCCAACTAGCTATTTGACTATGACACTTGTATGGAAACAAAACATTTTATATTGACTGCAGGAGGACAAATTGAACATCCATGTTAAAATCAGTTGACCATGACTCCATGTGTGGGGAACATGTTGAAAATATCTCTGGGATGATTGTTACAAGTGGAAAATCAGAGATTTCGCCATTGACAACCCTTGAAAATCAGGGATTTAGAAGGCTGCGAAAATCCCCAAGGGAGGGAAAAGACCTAGGCAAAATTGATAAATAGCATATGTGAGGAGGCAGGATGCTGCGAAGTATGCGGGAAAAAAGAGGATGGATTTTTTTTTTGCCTTGCTGTTATGAACACTGAGTGAGTGTGAGGCAAGAGGAATCCACTGGAATTGAAGGACATTTCTGAAGAGGATATTTCAAGCTCACCCTCATGGATTCATGGTCAGGCTAGGGTGTGAATCGGGCAAGTGATTTGGCTGCCCTATTCTACGGTTGGGAGGAACATGGTTGTTCCCTTTGTCTTCCCGCGAATTGGTTCAGATATGTTAAATTTTCTCCTTCTTTATTCTGAATGATTTTATATCTGATGCGATGTGTTTGTTAAATTGGAGCTGAAATGTTTTCCATTATTTGTTTTGAATGATTTTGTATCTGATGCAATGTGTTTGTTAAATCAGAACTGAAATGAGTTCCTTTTTTTGTCAGAATGGTTTTCTATCTGATGTAATGCATTTTTTAAATCGAAACTGAAATAATTTCCATTATCTAGTGGATGATTCAATCACTAATGTAATGCATATTCTAAGTATGATAGAAAATAATGCGTAGGAAAAATCTGTTCGAATTCATGAAGCCTAAAGATTGATAGAGAACATAGGGTAAATCTAATCTCGAGTGACCCCTCTCTGAAAGAACAACAAAATTGCCCTTTTATTTGTTGAAAGAATTATACATGGTTAAATTCTAGAAGCAATTGCCTCTAAATTAAATTCACTACTATTTTCCTTCTTTATCTGTTTTCTAAGTGAAATCAATGCTGAGATTGGGCATATTGGGAGTGGAGGTTATGTTGTAATTTCATTAATCTAATTGTATGAATAATGTCGGGAATAAAATTACTGAGTTTGTAAAACTCTGTTCATGTTTTCTTTTTCCGGCTTTTCAGAGTTTTTTGTTCAAGTTGTGCAGATTTCTTTTGTTCGTGCAAACTCTGAAATCCTGAAGTTCCGAACCCCAAAACCCCGAAGTGTTGGTCCCACTTTCCTTTCGCATTTTTTCAATTCAAGATTTGTAGTGTGTTGGTGTTTGGTATTTGAAATACTAAAGTTTCGAACCCCGAAACCCCGAACTGTTGGTCCCACTTTCCTTTTGCATTTTCACAATTCGGGAGTTGTTGTGTGTTGGTGTTTGGTATTTGGAATACCAAAGTTACAAACCTCGAAACCCTGAGGTGCGGGTTCCACATTCCTTTTCACTTTTCGCAATTTGGGAGTTCATGTTTGTTGATGTTTGTGCAACTGAAATAGTGAAATCTCGAACCCCGAAACCCCGAAGTGCGGGACCCACAATTCGTCCACATTTTGTGTTTTCGAAAAACAACGTGATCTTTTGTTTTTGTTGTGTTCGGCATTTGTAATCACTGAAACCCGATTGACCTCTGTTTTTCACAAAACTGTAGGAACATAGTAGAAATTATTTGTTATAGGAACAACTCTAATACTGTAATGAAGGGACTGGTAGAAAACAAAGGAGGATATTCATCTGGTATAGAAATAGAAAAGAAATAATAGATCATATCACAAGTCACTGTGTACAGGGCAAGACAAGTACACAAACTAGCTATTATGAGAGTATTAAACTAATTTTCTAATTGAGCAATCAGATAGGGTTAATTTGAATTCAAAATGTTGGGATACACTGCATGCTTGAAGAGGACCAGTCTGTATAGATATAGGTTTATTTATGTGACTGAAGTATTAAATAGATCTAAATTTGAGCAATCAGAGTTGAGTAAATTTGTGCCTTGTTTTAATTAAAGAGGAGTCTACCCTTTCCACAGTCAAAGTTGTTTGTATTGTAAACATATGGAAATGTGTTATTTGTATGTTCTAACGCGTAATGATTTGGCCATAAAGTTCCAGATTCATTTGTGTTGTTAATACTATGGTAATGGTTATAGGTACAGGGAGATCGAAAAGTAATTATAAGTACAGGAATTTAAATAAGCATTGAAATGAGGAGTAAAACCTTATCGTCGATACAAAAACTTTAAGTTGAATGGTAATGACAGTCGACGATAGTAAGGGATCTTGAAAACTTGCAGACTCAAGTTTTATAACATAAATCTTACTTTCTTGAATCTCGAACTATTCAAGGATATTTTAGAAACAATTTTTTTTTTAATATATATATATATTTTTTTTTACAGATTTTTTTAGGTATATTTCATATGGTATCAAAGAAAAAGTTACAACACTGGGCCTAAATAGAGCCACATTAGATGCTTTGTATTTATTTTGATTTATGTAAAACTAAATAAATTTAATGGTTACAAACAAAAATCCTGTTTTGTTTTTTTAAATTATGGCAGCTCGGGAGGGTGTAGAAATCAGGATGGAAGGAAATCCACAGCAAGGACCTCCTGGAGATCCAAGACATAACAGTGATGGAAGCTCACCCATGGAGGTGTTGGAAAAAATGAGGAATCTTATTGTTGAACTAAAGGTTTTCAAGGCCGTCAATGAAAAATTGAAGAAAGTACAGCAGGAACAACAAGAGATAAATGAAGTCCTGCTACGTAGTATAGTAACCAAGAAAATCCCAAAAGACAATAACCATGAGGAAGAAGTCAACAAAAGGGCCTCCAAGAATTTCGGATGGGAAACAGAAAAAGGAGACAGTTCGTCTGAAGGGACACCTTTAGCTGAAGACAAAACTATACCAGACAAAAAAAGAAAACAAGTAGACCACCTTGAAGGAGAATTTAAAAAGATTAAACCAACTACCTTTTATGGAGAATATAGGATTAGAGAAGAAGCTAAGGCATGGTTGTTGGACATAAAAAAATACTTCCAGATCTATAACTATTCTAGCAGCATGAAGGTCAGAATGGCCATATACAATTTGAAGGGGAAGGCCGAAATTTGGTGGCAAGACCTGAAATTGGCCAAGGGCCTAAAGGAGAAACAGCTGGAATGGTCTGACTTTAAGAAGTATTTTAAGAAACAATATCTTTCTGAAAGCTATTATGAAAAGAATATGAAAGAATTTTACGAGTTACGAATCACACAAATAACGATAGAGGACCTTATAAATAAATTTATGGAACTACTAAGGTTCATACTGTACATCCGAGAGGATAAGGTAAAAATTCAGTGATTCTTAAGTTGTTTACCACAGGCCTACCGCGACAGAATTGAGTTTGACAACCCCAAATCCTTAAGTGAGGTATTCAGGAAAGCACAAATGTGCTATGACCAGTATAAACAATGGGTAGAGTTTCCCAAGACCTGGAAGGATAAAAGGAAAGATCGAATGAACCAGCAGAAGAAGGGATACCAGCCATCTCCTTATCGAAATATAGAAAAAAGTTTTCCAAGGAAGGATTTTCACTCCAATCATTCGAACATGCAAGGTAGTGGTAAACCGATAGACCTTGGAACGAAGAATTTTGGGGACAACTCCCATGATCCATTAAAGTGTTGGGAGTGTGGTAAGGCTCATCTAAGGAGGAACTGTCCTCATTTAACTTCAGCAAACAGAATTGTTGTTCATAATCTGCTGGAAGCCTCGACAATGGGAGACGTGGCCAGAAGCCTACATCAGACAAATGTAGCCATACAAGGTGGACAAGCTGACGACCAATCCTCGGTGGTAGAAATCGATGGTAAAATCAATGAAGCTCAATTTTTTGTTTTAATTGACCCTAGAGATATGTTAAGTTATATTACTCCTAATATTGTAGAGTCCAATAAACTTAAAAAATTGAACCATGCAAAATCATGGTTGGTACAACTGGTAATAGGTACTAAAAGGAAAGTAGTTGACTTTATTTCTGATTTTGAGTTCAACTTAGGTGGTCAAAAGATAAGGACCAATCTGAACATCTTACCACTAGGATATTATGATATGATTATCGGGATGGATTGGTTGAAACAACACAAAGCAATACTAGACTGCTATACAAAGATACTTAGCTATAAAGATGATTTTGGCACTGTTAGAACAACCCATGCCATACCAAAACCTGTATTAGTCAAACAAGTTTCAGCGATGCAACTCAAGAAATGTATTAGAAAGGGATGTCAAGTTTATGCCATCCAAGTGACGAGTCTATTAGAAAAAAAAGATAAGCCAAAGTTAGAAGACTTTACTGTCATACATGAATTCAAAGACATGTTTGTGGATGAGATACCAGAATTACCTCCTAGATATAGACTTATCAATAGACCTACTACCTGGTTTAGCCCCTATTTCAAAAGCACCTTACCAATTGAGTCTACCAGAACTGACAGGATTAAAAATCCAATTACATGAATTTTTGGACAAAGAGTATATCAGACTGAGTGTTTCACCATGGGGAGCACCAGTCCTCTTTGTGAAAAAGAAAGACAACACTCTAAGACTATGTATCGATTATAGACAACTGAACGAAATGACCATTAAGAACAAATACCCCTTACCTAGGATAAATGATCTGTTCGATCAAGTTGGTGGGGCCAAGATCTTTTCAAAATTGGATTTACGATCCGGTTATCATCAAGCTCGGATAAAGGACAAGGACATAAAAAAAACAGCTTTTCGAACAAGATATGGACACTATGAGTTTGTAGTCATACCTTTCAAACTCACTAACACACTAGCCACATTTATGTGCTTGATGAACAACATTTTCAGTCAGTACATAGACAAGTTCATAGTAGTATTTATTGACGATATTCTAGTCTATTCTAAAATGGAGGAGGAACATGATGAACACTTAAGAATAGTTCTGCAAACATTAAGGAAACACGAACTATACACAAAATTCGACAAATGTGACTTTTATCAAAAGGAAATACAATATTTAGGACATGTCATTTCCCCAGAAGGTATTTTCATAGACCTGACAAAGATAAAAGCCATTATGGAATGGCCAATACCTAAGCATGTGGAAGATATCCAATCATTCATAGGAATCATAGGATACTATCACAAATTTATAGAAGGGTTTTCCAATATAGCCTACCCTATCACGTCACTACAAAAGAAAGGAACCAAGTTTAACTAGTCGCAAAAGTGTCAAGACAACTTTAACAAGCTGAAATAATTATTGACATCGACACCCATTTTGAAAGTAGAAAACCTAGATAAAAACTTCACAGTTTGTGTTGATGCAAGTAAAGAGGGACTAGGTGGTGTCCTAACTCAAGAAGGGCACGTGATTTGTTATGAGTCCTGAAAATTAAAAGAACATGAACGAAATTGTGTCACTCATGACTTAGAATTGGCAACATTAATACATGCCTTAAAAATGTGGCGACACTGTATAATGGGCAATTTTTTTTTACTATTGATGGATAATAGCAGGGTGAAATATATGTTTAACCAACCAGATCTTAATGCAAGACATGCAAGGTGGCTAGCCTTCTTGAGCGAATTCGACTTCAAGGTCAAACATATCAAGGGTAAGAAAAATAAAGTAGCAGGCGCTTTAAGAAGAAGAGCCCATGGGTTATTTGAGATAAACATCAGCAGGGCAGAAAGTGATCTGGAACAAAGAATAAGGACGACAGGTATTAACGACATAAATTATGCTAAGATAATGAAAAAATTACAAAACAGGACCGCCAACTCTGACAAACCAGATCTAATCATAGACAAGAAAGGACTATTACGACTTAAAAACAAACTTTACATACTAGATTCAACATAATTGAAATCAACAATTTTGGATGAGGTGCATAAGAAACCATATTCTGGCCATCCAGGTTACCAGAAAACAATAACAGAACTTAGAAAACTATTTTTATGGCTTAGTATGAAGGGAAAAACAGCAAGATACTTGTCTAGGTGCCAATATTGTCAGCAGGTTAAGGACGAACACCAGCATCCAACCAGCCTATTACAGCCATTAGCACTACCAGAATGGAAATCAGAGACTATATCACTGTACTTTATAACAGGTTTGCCTAAAACTCAGAAATATAATGATTCTATCATGGTTGTAATCGATAAACTCAGTAAGTCTGTACACTTTATTCCTATAAAGTCTACTTTTAAAGCTATAAACATTGTTGAAATATTCATGAAAGAAATTTTTAGACTACATGTTATTCCTAAAATGGTGATTTTAGATAGAGACATAAAATTTACATCCTCTTTTTGGAAGGAATTGTTTGCAGGGATAAACACTAACTTGAATTTCAATACAAGCTATCATCCACAAATGGATGGATAGACCGAAAGGAAAAACCAAATCATAGAGGATATGCTTCGCATGTACGTAAGAAAAAAACCAAGCAAGTGAGAAGACTACCTGCACTTGGTAGAATTTTCATATAACAATGGGTACCAAACTTCGGCTAAGTTGAGCCCTTTCAAAATACTCTATGGAAGAAAGTGTACGACTCCAATTAGTTGGGATAACCCAGCTGAAAGACTCATGATTGGTCCAGAGATGCTCCAAGAAATGGAGAACATGGTAAGAAACGTACAACAGAACTTGAAAGAAGCACAAGATAGACAAAAGAGTTATGCAGACCAAAAAAGGAGACACTTGGAATTTCAAGTGGGAGACCATGTTTACTTGAAGGTCAAAGCCCGAAAGAGCTCGTTGAAGTTAGGGAACTATGCCAAGCTGGCACCCAGGTTTTGTGTGACCTTTCGAGATACTAGCTCGAATTGGACCCGTAGCATATCAACTTGCACTTCCAGCTAATCTAAGAATTCATAATGTATTTCATGTTTCTTTGTTGAAAAGGTATATTTGTGACCCTACTCATAGGATTGATTGGAACTTGGTGCAGGTGGAACCCAAAGGCAAGTTGCAGGTGGAAGCCCTACACATTCTCTACCGGAGAGAAATAACACTTCAGAACAGAGCCGTCGCTCAGGTAAAGGTGCAATGGAAGCACTTTAGTCCTGAAGATGCCACATGGGAGTTGCAGGGAGATTTGCAAAAATCTCATCCAACCCTATTCCAAAAAGGGAATGAACACTAAGGAAAATGTTTTACTGAAGGGGGAAAGGATGTGATAACCCCAAAAATAAAATATTTTTGAAATTTAAATTCATTGGAAATTTATTTCCATTTTTAGTAAATTCGAATTTGGAATTTTTTTTCCATTTATGGAAATTCCAAATTTCGAATTTGATAATTTTAATTAATTATTATGACTGTTGGGCAGAGATCTGTTTTGACCCAAATAACTATTTGACTATGACAATTGTATGGAAACATAATATTTTATATTGATTGCAGGAGGACAAATGGAACAACCATGTTAAAATTAGCTAACCATGACTCCATGAGTGGGAAACATGTTGGAACTACCTCTGGGTTGATTGTTACAAGTGGAAAATCAAATATTTGGCCATTGACAGCCCTTGAAAATCGGGCATTTAGAAAGATATGAAAATCCCCAAGGGAGGGAAACGACCTGGGAAAAATTGATAAATAACATATGCGAGGAGGCAGGATGTCGCAAAGTATGCGGGAAAAAAAAGGATGGATTTTTTTTTTCCTTGCTGTTATGAACACTAAGTGAGTGTGAGGTAAGAGGAATCTGCTAGAATTGAAGAACATTGTTGAAGAGGAGATTTCAAGCTTGCCCTCATGGATTCATGGTCAGGATAGGGTGTGAATCAGGCAAGTGATCTGGCTGTCCTATTCTACGATTGGGAGGAACGTGGTTGTTCCCTTTGTCTTCTCGCGAATTGGTTCAGATATGTTAAATTTTCTCCTTCTTTATTCTGAATGATTTTATATCTGATGTGATGTGTTTGTTAAATCAGAACTTAAATGATTTCCATTCTTTGTTCTGAATGATTTTATATCTGATGCAATGCGTTTGTTAAATCAGAACTGAAATGAGTTCCATTTTCTATCTGAATGATTTTATATCTGATGCAATGCATGTGTTAAATCAGAACTGAAATAATTTCCATTCTCTGGTGGATGATTCAATCACTGATGTAATGCATATTCTAAGTATGATAGAAAATAATGCGTAGGAAAAATCAGTTCGAATTCATGAAGCCTAAAGATTGATAAAGAAGAAAGGGTAAATCTAATCTTGAGTGACCCCTCTCTGAATGAATGACATAATTTCCCTTTTATTTGTTGAAAGAATTATGCATGGTTAAATTCTGGAAGCAATCGCCTCTAAATTAAATTCATTTCTATTTTCCTTCTTTATGTGTTTTCATTAATCCAACTGTATGAATAATGTCGGGAACAAAATTACTGAGTTTGTAAAACTCTATTCATGTTTTCCTTTTCTGGATTTTTGGAGGTTTTGGTTCAAGTTGTGTGGATTTCTTTTGTTTGTGCAAACTCCGAAATCCCAAAGTTCCAAACCCCGAAACCTCGAAGTGTTGGCCCCACTTTCCTTTCACATTTTCACAATTTGGGAGTTGTAGTGTGTTGGTGTTTGGTATTTGGAATCCCGAAGTTCCGAACCCCGAAACCTCGAAGTGTTGGTCCCACTTTCCTTTCACATTTTCACAATTCGGGAGTTGTAGTGTGTTGGTGTTTGGTATTTGGAATCTTGAAGTTCCGAACCCCGAAACTCCGAAGTGTTGGTCCCACTTTCCTTTCACATTTTCGCAATTCGGGAGTTGTTGTGTGTTGGTGTCTGGTATTTGGAATCTCGAAGTTCCGAACCCCGAAACCCCGAAGTGTTGGTCCCACTTTCCTTTTGCATTTTTGCAATTCGGGAGTTGTTGTGTGTTGGTGTTTGGTATTTGCAATCCCGAAGTTCTGAACCCCGAAACCCTGAGGTGCGGGTTCCACATTCCTTTTCACTTTTTGCAATTTGGGAGTTGATGTGTGTTGATGTTTGGGCAATTGAAATCGCAAAATCCCAAACCCCGAAACCCTGAAGTGCGGGACCCACAGTCCGTTCGCATTTCGCGTTTTCAGCAAACAACGTGATCTTTTGTTTTTGTTATGTTCAGCATTTGTAATCATCAAAACCCGATTGACCTCTGTTTTTTCACAAAACTGTAGGAACATAGTATAAATTATTTGTTATAGGAACACCTCTAATATTGTAATGAAGGGATAAGTAGAAAATGATGGAGGATCTTCATGCAGGATAGAAGTAGAAAATAAATAACAGATCATATCACAAGTCACTGTGTACAGGGCAGGACAACTACAGAAACTAGCTATTATGAAAGTATTAAACAGATTTTCTAATGGAGCAATCAGATAGGGTTAATTTGAAGTCAAAATGTTGGGATACACTGCATGCTTGAAGAATACCAATCTGTATAGATATAGGTTTATTTCTGTGACTGAAGTATTAAATATCTATCTAAATTTGAGCAATGAGAGTTGAGTAAATTTGTGCCTTGTTTTAATTAAAGAGTTGTCTACCCTTTCCACAGTCAAAGTCATTTGTATTGTAAACATATGGAAATGGGTTATTTGTAGGGTCTAATGCATAACGATTTGTCCATAAAGTTCCATAGTCATTTGTGTTGTTAATACTGTGGTAATGGTTATAGGTACAGACAGATCGGAAAGTAATTATAATTACAGGAATTGAAATAAACATTGAAATGAGGAGTAAAACATTACCGTCGATCAGAAAACTTTAAGTTGAATGGAAATGACAGTCGACGACAGTAAGGGATCTTGCAAACTTTCAAACCCAATTTTTATAACATAAAGCTTACTTGCTTGAATCTCGAACTATTCAAGGATATTTTACAAACAATTGTTTTTTAATTTTTATTTATTTTTAGACAATTTTTGAGGTATATTACAGCTAGCTCTTGGAGGTTTTATGCATAGATGTTATTTTCACATATATATTATAATTTAAAAATATAAAATATAAAAACATTGTTTAAACAAAACCTAAGTATTTTTCTTTCTCATAGCATACCTATTTCACATTTATCATTCTTGTAACATAGATGTGTATTCATAGTTGTACACCTTGTATATAATTTATTTAGTCACAAATATATAATTAGGGCACATAGATCTATAATTCCCCATGTGTATCACTGTTAAATATTTTATCGCTACTATAAGACAAGGTTCTAGCATCGTTGATGCCTTGGAAAACCTAGCTTAGTTTTTTTTTCTTGGCATGCATCGTGATTGTGAATCATGGTTGTGTTAGTCTTGCATCAAGTTTTTGTTGTGATACAATGCCAAAAACACTTAAAAACTTCCTTGCATTGGCTAGCATTATAATTTTCTTCACTTCGATTGAAGTTGCAATAGGTTTATGATTTATGCATCAAACATAATCTGTAAGTGTTGAAGTATTGTCATATGCATCACAATTGTCACATTGAGGTTGCATCCATCATAAAAAAATAAAATTGACTTTTTTGTAAAATTGTTATTGTTTTAGCACACCATTTCGATGCCATTTTCCCAAAGAGTTCAAATTGATCCTTAATGGGAGGGTTCTCAAAGATATGCACTGTAAATTTGGTACTATTGATTTCATTCATTGTATAGTACAACCTTATCATTATTAAAGGTTTGTACTTTTTTTAATTGTGTATATTCAGTATGTTTTCACATGTCCAGCTCAAAAACAAATTATAGGAACTTAAAAAGATTTCATTCATAACAATTCCTTAATCAATATTTCTTTATTATTATGAAACATAGTTGAATAATGTAAAAATATCTTGAATATGGATGTTCATGTGTCCCTCCTCCATGACTAGGGTTTCAACCCTAGTCATCGAGAACTATTCTCGAAAGTTGTCTCTACTCAGCCATCCATGGATTAGAGCTCCCCTCGACCTAGTTTCCCTAGTTGGGGTTTGGATTCTTATTTACCAAACCAATTTTCCATGTCTCTTATCGCACATAACTCAGATCCACTACAGTTAGTAAGATGCTATTTCATGATTTTGTTTCATCTCTACAAATTCAAGAATTCACCCAATGTTCCTCCTGTTATGTTTCTATGGAAATGGAAAATTTTGTTCCCACCATTTTGTGGCTAAGGAAATCAAGGATTAGCTTGAATTCTACCAAAATTATGAGTTCATATGTTCATTCACTAGCTTGTGGTGTTATTCAATATATTTTCATAATTTTGTTTCTTGAAGTAGGAAGCCCCTTTTATTAAAAGAGGCTCATATTTACCTATATGCATGCAACTTCTTTATTATAGAATTTGATGCACTTGTTGATAGGGGAAATATTTTCAAATCTAGTCCATGTATTTGGGGAATTTTTATCCTTTTCATGAAGCCTTGGTATCCAAAGTTTGATCCCTCCATGGATCAAATTTATCCTCAACCTTGCTACGGGTAAGGATCCTCAATGTTCCCCTTCAATTTTGGCCTCTAAAGACTCTATTCAATATTATAAATGACATCCAAAAATTTCACAACTACAACCCTAAAATGACTAAAAGATAACACATGACCTTATGAGGATATGTACCAAAATGGATCTCTCAAAAGTGCTTCCCAAAGAGGTCTAGTTGAATGCAGGTGAATATGTATGGAAACAAAAACTAGACTATGAGCATGTTAAATTTTATTGTAGATCACTTCTGAGGTTGGGCACACAATCTCCTCCCACCCTAAATGAAAACATGTACCTAATTTTATGGAGCCAAAGCTTGAAGTATCCTTTTCCAAAATGAAACAAAATTGAATACTACATGGTGACATAGTGCTAAGGTGAACCATTAGTTGATAGAAATCAAGAGCACTATAGGAAAAGTCACTTTGGTTCAAGAGACAAAGAATATATAATTGTTACTCGAAGCCCCACTAATTCATGTGAGAGTCCTTTCCCCTTATAAAGATAACTGAAACTTGGGGGAGGATACACCCATGGAAAAATAAAGGCTCCATGGGAAACTTGACAACCACTCCAAGGATTGCACTCATCCCTATGGAAGAAGAAGAAGAAGGTAATTCGATTTGCCATGCATACACTATGCCCCAATACAATTAATAAGTTTGGACTTAAGTTGCTGGAAAGAAATCTAAAAGGAAAGGTAAATATGAAACTGAACACTTGACTCAATCCCAAACAAGAACATTACTATAGAATTTTCTATCGAAAAATATTGTTATTATCTCAGTTTATCAAATAGTATACTTGTAGGTTTCAAAGAAATTATTAAATTGGAAGTTTGAAAAAGTATATAGGTCTATTCTTATATGTGGATCCTAGAGCATGTCTTCTAATCATCATTTTTTATTTGTAAAACCCTATTGTACAATTTGTTCACAGATTTTTTATTAATTCAAATTTTAACCTTTTTTTTCCAAGAACAAAATATGTATTTACATTAATATAAAAATATATATATAGTTAGATTCCCATGGAATTCATAGGTGTTGATGATCCCTTTTCATGGAATTCCTATGTCTAATTCATCATGACAGAAAAACATGATTTTTTCTTCTATCCAGTTACATATGTAGCCTTTTCAAAAAGACAAAAAGTAATCAAAGTATTGTTAGCGGGGAAAATCCCCCTATTACTATAGTGGGTCGAAATATAGGAAGAGAACAAACTTCCATTAAAAGACAATCCTAATCATAAGTTATCGAAAAACTACCCAAACAAAGAGAAAAATGAGAAGAAGGAAGACGGATAAGTGTACCTTAGTCCCTAACGTCCGATGCAAACTTCCTTCACCTTTGTAGTTTCCTAAGTTGAGTGTCTCCTCCTGAAGTTGACCTGGAAGAACACTTAGGAAAAATATGCTATAAATATGCAATCTATAATTATCAATGTTAGCGTTCATATTTAAATGTAGATGTATTAAGTAATAAAGATACAAATATGCAATGAATTGGGACATGAAAAGAACTCTTATTCAAACTGAGGATTAAAATATTACAACCTTCTTGATCATAAAAACGCTTCGTGAACAAGGCCTAGGCTCCTCTTACTACTGATCCAAGTGCATCATTCCCATGTTTCCTCTCACAATCAACTGATCTCTTTGGGAAAATAGAAGGGACTGTATAAGGAGAAAAGGATGAAGAGGGAATGTTGAGGCCAAATTTCAGAAAGGGATGCAAAACTTGGGCTAGAGGGGGATTGGAGTTTGGCAGAGTTTCTCTTTTCTCTTGCTTGATGCCGGAATGAGATCCCAATACCTCTTTTTATATGACAAAAATATGGTTATTCGGTTTGGGGGTGTGCTACAATGGGTAAAATGGTTGGGAAACCTCCAATAGCCTGCTAACTCCGCAAAAATCCTTGCAACTTTTTATTTTTTGCAAGTTTTAGAGGTAAACATGGGTTGTCTAGTATGAAACTAGCGTGTGTACACATGCAATAGTGGAGCAAGACATGTACATGCTCCAAATAATGGTTTTTTTAAGAAATATTCTCAACTGTAATTTGGAAAATTGTTTAAGTGAAAAGGCCAATACCACGTACGCATAGGTAGGGAATTTTTGGGCTATAATAGATTCCCCTGAATGTGTGAGGTCAGAAGAGAAATTGATGGCTGCAATACATTACAATATGTTTACCAGTTGGAAGGCACAAATTCGAGTGAGCACATAACAAAAGTTCAGGAGCGCACCATCTACAAAATAATAATAATCTCTCTGAGGCGGGCATACCCATGCTCGGGATGAACTAATCATGGATTCCAATAAAGTACACTACAGATCTGTGTCATATAAAGTATATCCATTAGAAATACAGAGAGGATCTACATGTCAAAATCATTTGATGATATTCAAGTACAATTAATATGCATCTTCAAGAATTATTGATGCCTGCGACTGGAGATGAGAACATCATAGCTCGAAAAATGACTTCAATATCTTCAACAACTCAGGTAGGATTATGATAGGAGTGTAAGACTCACTACTCTGAGGTCTTCAACATGTCATCGGGGAAAGATTGGAGGATATCGATCATCAAGCACATAACTTCATCGATTTTGAGTCCAGACTTGACTGGACTCTCGGGATGGTCAACTCATGAAGGTAAACAAACAAAATGCCAATTGGATGACTCAAGTTGGGTAAAACTTCCCTTGGAAAAAAGAACGAAAAATCATGAGACTTAGGCATTGTAACATTGACATAAGTCGATGATGTAGGATGCACCATAAACTCTCCATATGTTTGGAAGAGTAACCAAACGGAAGGGGGCATAGCTATATGTAGCGAGAGTAGCTCTCAAAGGTCATACTAGATCCCAATGCTTGGAAAAAAAATGAAAGGATGTGCTTTGTCAAAGGGTGACTATCTTGCTGTCGAAAAATAATTTATATATCCCGTCCCCTCTTTTTGGAATATTTGTTTTTTTTTGTCTTTTTCAAAATTTTAACGATCTTGAAAAGGAATAAAAGATTGCTACGTTACAGAGGAGGAACGAGTGTCATGAGAAAGAAAACTAGTTCGAGGCGCATGGAATATACTGATGCTCGGCGCAAGTTGACATGTTCAGGATAAGGACACTGGACAAAATTCCTCCATGAGTCAACGTGTCAGATCGCAAAGGAAAAAAGTGTTGCAAGGCTTGTGTTTAAGGAATGATTTTAAGGTCATAATTGAGAGAAACATGGATATGGAATTAGGATAACGACGCAAAGATGAGACCCACAATGCGATTAAGCATGACACAACAAGACTCCTTGCATGAGAATTTTTATGATCCCACAGAAGGTAAATTCAGTGTTTTTTTCAAATTTTGGAGAGTCTGAAAAAATGCTAACACAAGACTCTAGGGATTTCCTTTTCTCGCAATTATTCTAGTCGGTTCGAAAAAGGGTTAAAATTATACCAAAAGTATGTCTCTTCAAAACCATTTTAATGAGTTTGATTGAGACAAGATCACTCGTCTATATTTTCAATTTTAAGTAGAGTGAAAAGAGCTTAACTATTGATTCACAACCTTTTTCTAGGTTTAGCCTCCTTAGCCTGAAAAAGTATAAAATATAACTTAGAAGAAGTCTCGTGGTGAGACAAGTCTCATTAGGTGTACATTTTTCTTGGATAATCTCTTGGCTGGAAAAAGGGCTAAAATCATGCCAAATAGATGTTCTATCTAGACCAATTAACGAGTGTGAAAGGAACAAGGTCACTCAAAAAATTTTCATATTTAGGGAGTTTGAAAGGATATTAAATATGGACTCCAAGGGAGTTCCTTTTTTATCGATAATCTCCAAGGCATGAAAAAGAGATAAACCAAAACCAAGGACAATGTTCCTTTTTTGAAAATTTAGACCCTCAGGCCCGACAAAATGTTAAACTTACGCCTGAGAATACTCTCCTAGAAAACCGAAGTTCTTAGGGCATACCTTTATTCTTAAAATTATCCATTCGGACCAAAAAATGGGTAAAATACCGCCAGACAGATGTCCCCTCAAATTTGAGTTTGACAAGCATGAAGTGAAACGAGATCGCTCGACAATATTTTCATTCTAGAGAGTCTGAAAAAGGATTAAAAAAGACTCCAGGGGGTCTTGTTTTCTCAAGTAATCCATATGAGAGTGAAAAGAATAAATAAAGTCTCTTTGGATGTTGCTTTCAAAATTCAAGCGAGCTTAAAAGACAACAAATCATTCTCATTAGGGATTCCCTCGGGTATAGGACAGAGAAAGATGAAGAATAAGTATGAGCCTTCAACACAAAGTCATAGCAGGACTAAATAGGACTCTCGTGCCTATGAAGTAATATGGCATTGAAACCAAATGGAAAACAAGGATCTAAATAGGATGCCCATCGAAGGAAGGATATACCACATAAAGTACAACACACTTATCGACAAGGAAGGTTAGTGTCAAAATTCAGTGGGGTTGATCCTAGGCTAAATGAACCAAGAAACAGATAATGCAAAAAACACAAGTAGGAAAAAATCTAGCCTATATGCCAGTTACGCAGTCAATACCTGTTAGAACGGAACGATATGATGAGAAACTATCAAAGAAAAATGTCTCCAAGATCCTGCATATAAATCCAATAACACTGATACAAAAGTTAATAAATCCAATATAGATAGAAACTTCAGAAAATAAGAGGTGCTCTTGAATACAAAACTTGAAAACAACAAACATGGACTATACAATATGGTACAAATCACCGCACGAGCTTATGGCTCATGCATGGTAGTAGTTCAATTAGATCCCAATGCTAGGATCTGAACAAGAGTCTCTTCGATAGTCAACCTGCAAAGTCTCCCAAAAGGGAAGAAAACATAAACCACGGTGTAAGTCTTCTCATGGTATAGAAACCATAGTCATGGCTTCAAGGATAGCCTCATCGGAAGGAAATTTAAAATCTGATAAATCTGTCAAACGAGAAGGGTTCACAGTCCCAAATGGGGAAGAAAACTGACCATATTCAATATGACGATGAAGTTTCTGGCCAGGACTAGAAGAGTCTATCAACAAAGAATCACAAGCACAAGGGCTTGAGGATCTACAAACAACGATATCAAACTTGAAAGGAAACTCAATATCACTCTGACCAAGTGGGCGAAGAAAGGGTTGCCATTCCCTCATTGGATAAACCAATGGATCAATTACTGAGACCAAGTCTCGTGAAGGAAAAAATGAGTCACGAACAAGTTCCTACTCAGGATAAATTGAACACGGAGGATAAGATGCCACATAATTTACCTGTGGTGGGGTAGATTCTATCATTCTAGATGAATAATTTTCATATATAAAGGGGCATCTTGAACTAACGGTGAATTAGGATGGTGATTATCGGATGCCAACTAGTCGACAGTGAAAATTCTTCCATTGTGAGGGAAATGCATCACCTAAAAGAGAGTATACACTACAATGTTCATAGCGTATAGATAATCACACCCAAGAAACATATTGAAATATAACGGGCCTTGCACCACTATAACATAAACAAGGAAAATCTTACCACCAAATGAGATAGGAAATTGAGGAAGAGTCCCCAAATATTCACTAGGACATCTGTAAAAAACCAATAGCTCGTGCGAAGCGATTGCAATATCAGGGGAACCCAAAGGTTTCCAATCCAAGGAGGATAAAATACTTGCATGTGACACCCCGAAAAATAAAATATTTTTGAAATTTAAAATTGTTGGAAATTTATTCCCTTTTTAGTAAATTCAAATTTGGAAAATTTTTGACATTTATGGAAATTCTGATTTTCAAATTTGGTAATTGTAATCAATTATTTTGACTATTGGGCAGAGACCTGATTTGACCCAACTAACTATTTGACTATGACACTTGTATGGAAACATAATATTTTATGTTGATTGCAGGAGGACAAATGGAACAACCATATTAAATTTAGTTGATCATGACTCCATGAGTGGGGAACATGTTAGAAATACCTCTGGGTTGATTATTACAAGTGGAAAATTGGTGATTTGTCCATTGGCAGCCCCTGAAAATTAGGGATTTAGAAAGATGCAAAAATTACCAAGGGAGAGAAAAGACCTGGGAAAATGATAATTAGCATATGAAAGGAGGCAGGACGCTGCCAAGTATGCTGGGAAAGGAGACTTTTGATTTACTTCTTGTTATGAACACTGCTTGAGTGTGAGGCAAGGGAAAATTGTTGGAGCTATAGGACATTGCTGAAGAGGAGCTTTTACAAGTTCACCCTCATGGATTCATGGTCAGGCTAGCTGGTGAATCGGGCAAGTAGTTCGGTTGCCCTGTTCTACGGTTGGGAGGGACATGGTTGTTCCCTTTGTATTTCAGCGTATTATTTCAGATATGTTATTTATGTCCCTTCTCTGGCTGAATGTTAAATGGTTACATGCTTGATAGAATGTATCTGCTAGAAATAATATAAAGGATGAAAGATCAAATGCATCCTATTGCAAACTTAGGAATTTCTAGAATGTCTATCTACTAGTTCGGAATGGATTATCTTTGTTGAATCTCATTACTGTTATGAGTACTAGTTCTCGAAAGCATACTAGCTGAGAGGATATGACTAGTCAATTCTTAAAGAAGATTTGTATTGTGGTTTGGATTACTACTGTAGTAAGATAAAGTGTCGTAGTGGAAAACCCCTCAAGTAAATTGTGATGCAGATTTGAGTTTACCTACATATTGAATGCAAATAGAAAATTGCATAGTGTGTGTGTGTGTGTATATATATATATATATATATATATATGTATGTATATTTAAAGTGTGAAAAATGGAGTTCAATCGGGTTCCAGCGATTACAAACTCCAAATACAAAAAAACAAAAGACCATGTTGTTTGCCAAATCCTGAAATGCGAAAAGGTTGTGGGCCCAGCACTATGGATTTCGGGGTTCGGGTTTTGGCGATTACAAATGTCAAACACAAACACACAACAACTCCCGAATCACGAAAATGCGAATGGAATATGGGCCCAATACTTCGAGATTTCGGGGTTTGGGATTTCAGGGTTTACGAATACCGAATGCCACAAACAACAATTCTCGAATCGCAAAAAAACAAATGGAGTGTGGGCCTGGTCCTTTTCGAGTTTCGAGATTTACAAACTCCCGATGCAAAACACCGCACAATGTCAAACGCCGAATCGCGAAATCATGAAAAAGGTGTGGGGCCCAGCCAATATCAGGTTTCGGCATTTGGTAATGCTTGATGCATGAACAACATACAATGGTAATCGTCGAACCATGAATTCGATTAGGTTGTGGGGCCACTTTGGGTTTCGACGTTTGCAAGAAAAAGATAACTCCACACAACTTGAACCAATAAACTCGGAATGCCGAAAAATGAAAACATAAACAGAGTTTACAAACTCAGTAAAATAAAACACAGAGTGACAAGCTCAATTAAAAAAAAATGCTTTCAAGCTCTTGTCTCACCCTCTGTATGTGGATTACAATTTGATTCAAGTATTTATAGGAACAAAACTTGCCCCTTTGACCTTAGGAAAAGTTAAACCAGGGTGGTGATGGTATTTGGTGGCTTGCAAAGGCTAAGGCACAATCACCTAAAAGTTCAAAAGGAAAGTCTTTAACACAAGTACAATAAGTGGAAATTGAATTCATATACTATCATGGGATCTGGAGTCAACTATAAACAAGATACACATATAGCTGGCAATAGCCGAGTATTTTTTCCTTTTTCACAATCCTTTCGAGGAAGTAGCCAATATGGTGCTAGTATATTAAACCAGTAAAATAACCAATATGCCATTACAAGTAGGCGGAAGGGAAACCATGTAATTCTTTTAAAAATAGTATTACATATCTTGTTCAGAATTGAAATAAATGAAAATCCCATATGGTGTTTTACTTCCAACGATAGAATTTGTCATCACAAAACGGGTTACCCTTAATCAACGGTACCAAAACCATGACTCAATCTCCATTTCGGAGTTTCTAATACCGGGAGTTGGAGTTGTCAAGGACACTCATGACAAGAAGGATGAAGTCGCGAAATGTCGAAATGCCGAAATGGATTATTGTGTGTCTCGAAAACCCGAAAGGCAAAACTACGAAATCCCGTCAACCGTCCATCTCAGTGGGTTATTTGAACCATCCGATCACTTCAAAGATTTTGTGATCATGAATTTTATAATGTTGGAGTCACGATGACTCAAAGCGAAAAACGCTGAAATCCCGTCAGTTGTTCGATTAAGAAAAGAAGGGATCAGATTATGAAGTTTTGTGGACCGTTGATCTGGCTCCATTTCAGGGATTGCAACTTGCCGAAATGTCGAAATGTGAAATACATTTTGATTTGGCTCTTGGTCATAACCAATGGGCATATGGAATAAGTGCAAGACCCAGTACTTGTAATCCAACGGTGCAGGTGAATTTGATTATGATCAGAGGATTATGAAATATTTGTACTCTAAGATTAACTAGAAGGCCTTACCTATCCACTATCCTGTATCTGGATATTTAAAGAAAACAAAACTATAGGAGTCTATTTATATTTAAACTTTTCGTAGAGGAGTATAGACTAATACTTTACTTTTACCTAATTCCGTTTGGTCGTTTTCATCGTGTGATTATGTGTATGGACTAACGCATGAGGACTAGGCCATCAACCCCCAAATTCTTTTGTATAAAAAACATATGGTAATGGTTTATTTGTAGGGTCTAACGCGTAAGGATTTGGCCATAAATTCCCAAAGTCGGTTGTGTTGTTAAGACTTTCGTAAAGGTCATAGGTACAAACAGATAGGAAAATAATTATAATTACAGGAATTGAAATAAACATTGAATGAGGAGTAAACACTTATCGTCGATCATAAAACTTTAAGTTGAATGATAATGACAGTCTACAATAGTAAGGACTCTTGCAAACTTTCAAACTCAAGCTGTATAACAAAAATCTTACTTGCTTGAATCTCAAACTTTTCAAGGATACTTATACAAACATTTTTTTTTTTATCAGACAGTTTTTGAGGTATATTACATATGGTATGAAAGCAAAAGATACAACATTGGGTCCGAACATGGACACATTAGCTGATTAGTATTTATTTCAATTTATGTAAGACTAATAAATCTTATGGTTACAAACAGAAAGTCCTTTCTGTTTTTGTAAATCATGGCAGCTCAGGAGGGTGCAGAAATCAGGATGGAAGGAAATCCGCAGCAAGGACCTCTTGGAGATCCAAGAAAAAACAGTGATGGAAGCTCACCCACAGAGGTATTGGAAACAATGAGGAATCTTATTATTGAACTGCAGGTTTTCAAGGCCAACAATGAAAAATTGAAGAAAGAACAGCAGGAACAACAAGAGATAAATTAAGTCCTGTTGTGTAGTATAGTAACCAAGAAAATCCCAAAAGACAATAACCATGATGAAAAAGTCAACAAAAGGGCCTCCAAGAATTATGGACTGGAAACAGAAAAAGAACACAATTGGTCTGAAGGGACACCTTCAATTGAAGACAAAACTATACCAGATAAAAAAAGAAAACAGGTAGACCACCTTGAAGGAGAATTTAAAAATATTAAACCAACTACATTTGATGGAGAATCCAGAACAGGAGAAGAAGCCGAGGCATGGTTGTTGGACATCAAAAAATAATTCCAGATCTACAACTATTCTAGCAACATGAAGGTCAGAATGGCCATGTACAATCTGAAGGGGAAGGCCAACATTTGGTGGCTGGACCTGAAATTGATCAAGGGCCTAAAGGAGAAACAGTTGGAATGGTCCAACTTTAAGAAGTATTTTAAGAAACAATACCTTTTTGAAATCTATTATGAAAGGAAGATGAAATCATTTTACGAGTTAGGACTTGAACAGATGATGATGGAGGACCTCATAAATAAATTTTTGGAACTACTAAGGTTCATACCATACATCCGGGAGGATAAGGTAAAAATCCAGCGATTCTTAAGCTATTTACCACAGTCCTACAGGGATAGAATTGAGTTTGACAACCCCAAATCCTTGAGTGAGGTATTCAGGAAAGCACGAATGTGCTATGACCGGTATAAATAGAGGGTAGAGTTTCCCAAGGCCTGGAAGGATAAGAAGAAAGATCGACTAAACCAGCAGAAGAAGGGATACCAGCCAGGTCCTTATCAGAATGCAGCAAAGGGTTTCCCAAGGAAGAATTTTCACTCCAATCATCCGAATGCGCAAAGTAGCGACAAACCCATAAACCTGAGAATGAAGAAGTTTGGGGACAACCCTCGCGAGCCATTCAAGTGTTGATAATGTGGATATTCTCATATAAGGAGGATCTGCCCACGTTTATTTCAGTAAATAGAATTGTTGTTCACAATTTGCAGGAAGCCTCAAGAAGCTTGTCGACCATCGGATAAATGCAGCCATAGACGGTCGACAAGCTCACCACCAGTCCTCGGTCGTAGAAATCAAAGGTAAAATCAATGACACTTGAATTTTTTCTTTAATTGACCCTAGAGATATGTTAAGTTATATTACTCTTGATGTAGTAGAGTCGAATAAACTTAAGAAATTGAAGCACATAAAATCATGGTTTGTAAAACTAGCAACAGGTACTAAAAGGAAAGCAGTTGATTTTATTTCTGATTTTGAGTTCAGCTTAGATGGTCAAAAGATAAGGACCCATATGAACATCCTACCACTAGGATCTTATGATATGATTATTGGGATGGATTGGTTGGAACAATACAAAAAATACTAGACTGTTATACAAATATACTTAGCTATAGTATGATTTTGGCACTGTTAGAACAGACCAAGGCATACCAAAACCTGTATCAGTCAGACAAGTTTTAGCGATGCAACTCAAGAAATGTATTAGAAAGGGATGTTAATTTTATGCCATCCAAGTGACGAATCTATTAGAAAAAAGAAATAAGCCAAAGTTACAAGAATTTGATGTCCTACGTGAATTTGGAGACATGTTTGTGGATGAGACACCGCAATTACCTCCTAGAAGGGAAATAGACTTCTCCATAGACCTACTACCTGGTTCAACCCCTATCTCAAAATCACCTTACTGAATGAGTCTACCATAACGGATGGAATTAAAAATACAATTACAGGAATTGTTGGACAAAGAGTATATCAGACCGAGTGTCTCACCATGGGGAGCACCAGTCCTCTTTGTGAAAAAGAAAGACGTTACTCTAAGACTATGTATCGATTGTAGACAATTGAACAAACTAAATATTAAGAACAAGTACCCCTTACCAAGGATAAATGATCTATTCGATCAAGTAGGTGGGGACAGGATCTTTTCAAAGTTGGAATTATGATCCGAGTATCATCAAGTTAGGATAAACGATGAGGACATAAGCAAAACAAATTTTCGGAAAAGATATCGACACTACGAATTCGTAGTCATACCTTTTAGACTCACTAATGCACCAACCACATTTATGGGCCTGATGAACAGTATTTTTAGTCAATACGGTCATTCATGGGAATCATCGGATATTATCATAGGTTTATAGAAGGGTTTTCCAAGATAGCCTACCCTATCATACCATTACAAAAGAAAGGAACCAATTTTAACTCGTCAAAGAAGTGTTAAGACAGTTTTAACAAACTGAAAGGGATTATTGACAATTGCACCTATATTAAAGGTACCAGACCCAGATAAATACTTCACCATATGTGTTGATGAAAGTAAAGAAGGACTACGTGGTGTCCTAACTCAGGAAGGGCACATGATTTGTTACGAGCCCCGAAAATTAAAAGAACACGAGAGAAATTATGTCACTCATGACTTAGAATTGGCATCAGTAATACATGCCTTAAAAATGTGGTGACACTATATAATGGGCAAAAATTTCTTACTATTGACGGATAATAGCAGGGTGAAATATATGTTTAACCAACCACATCTTAATGAAAGACAAGCAAGGTGGCTAGCCTTCTTGAGAGAATTTGACTTCGAGGTCAGACATATCAAGGGTAAGGAAAATAAAGTAGCAGACTCTTTAAGTAGAAGAGTCCATGGGTTATTTGAGATAAACATCAGCAGGGCAGAAAGTGATCTGGAACAAAGAATAAGGACGACAAGTATTAACGACAGAAATTACACTAAGATGATGACAAAATTACAAAACAGTATCGCCAACTCTGACAAACCAAATCTAAGCATCGACAAGAAAGGACTATTATGACTTAAAAACAGACTTTACATAACAAATTCAGCAGAATTGAAATCAACAATTTTGGCCTAGTATTTTTCTGGCCTAGCATTAAGGGAAAAACAACATAATACTTGGCTAGGTGCTAAGATTGTAAGTGGGTTAAGGCTGAGCACCAACATCCAACCGATCTATTATAGTCATTACCAGTACCAAAATGGAAATGAGAGATTATATCATTGTACTTTATAACAGGTTTGCCTAAAACTCAGAAACAGAATGATTCTATCATGGTTGTAATCGATAAACTCAGTAAGTCTACACACTTTATTCCTGTAAAGTCTACTTTTAAAGATATAAACATTGCTGAAATATTCATGAAATAAATTTTTAGACTGCATGTATTCCTAAAATGGTGATTTCAAATAGAGACATAAAATTTACATCTGCTTTTTGGAAGGAATTGTTTGGAGGGCTAAACACTAACTTGAATTTTAGTACAAGCTATCATCCACAAATGGATGGACGGACCGAAAGGATAAACCAAATCATAGAAGATATTCTTCGCATTTACGTAAAAACAAAACCAAGCAAGTGGGAATACTACCTGCACTTGGTAGAATTTGCATATAACAATGGGTACCAAACTTCGGCTAAGTTGAGCCCTTTTGAAATACTGTATGGAAGAAAGTGTACGACTCCAATTAGCTTGGATAACCTGACTGACAGACTCATGGTTTGACCAGAGATGCTCTGAGAAATGGAAAACATGGTAAGAAAGGTACAAGAGAACTTGAAAGAAGCACAAGACAGACATAAGAGCTATGTAGATCAAAAAAGAAGACACTTGGAATTTCAAGTAGGAGACCATGTTTATTTGAAGCTCATGGCACAAAAGAACTCATTGAAGTTAGGGAATTTTGCCAAGTTGGCACCCAGGTTTTGTGGTCCCTTCGAGATACTAGCTCAAATTGGACCAGTAGCATGTCAACTTACACTTCCAACTAACCTAAGAATTCTTAATGTATTTCATGTTTCGTTGCTGAAAAAGTATATTCATGACCCTACTCATAGGATTGATTGGAAATTGGTGTAGGTGGAACCCGAAGGCGAGTTCCAGGTGGAACCCCTATGCATTCTGGACCGGAGAGAAATAACACTTTGGAATAGAGTCATCGCTTAGGTAAAGGTGCAATGGAATCACTTTAGTCTTGAGGAGGCCACTTGGGAGTTGAAGGGAGATTTGTGGAAATATAATCCAATATTGTTCCAAGAAAGGAATAAACATTGAGGAAAGTGTTTTACTAAAGGGGAAAAGGATGTGACATCCCCAAAAATAAAATATTTTTGAAATTTAAAATTGCCGGAAATTTATTCCGTTTTTAGTAAATTCGAAGTTGGAAAATTTTTGTCATTTATGGCAATTTCGAATTTCAAATTTGGTAATTGTAATTAATTATTTTGACTGTTGGGCAGAGACCTGATTTGACCCAACTAACTATTTGACTATGACACTTGTATGGAAACAAAGTATTTTATGTTGATTGCACGAGGAAAAATGGAACAACCATGTTAAATTTAGTTGACTATGACTCCATGCGTGGGGAACATGTTGGAATTATGTTTGGGAGGATTATTACAAGTGGAAAATCAGTGATTTGGCCATTGGAAACCCCTAAAAATCAAGGATTTAGAAAGATGTGAAAATTCCCAAGGGAGGGAAAAGACCTGGGCAAATGATAAATAGCATATAAGAGGAGGCAAGACGTTGCCAAGTATGCTGGGAAATGAGACTTTTGATTTACTTGGTGTTATGAACACTGTTTGAGTGTGAGGCAAGGGAAAACTGTTGGAGCTGTAGGACAATACTGAAGAGAAGCTTTTCCAAGTTTGCCCTCATGGATTCATGGTCAGTCTAGGGGGTGAATCGGGCAAGTAGTTTGGATGCCCTGTTTTACGGTTGGGAGGAACGTGGTTGTTCCCTTTGTCTTTCAGTGTATTATTTTAGATATTTTATTTCTATCCCTTCTCTGGCTGAATGTTAAATGGTTACATATTGATAGAATGTATCTGTTAGAAATAATATTAATGACAAAAGATCGAATGCATCCTATTGCAAACTTAGAAATTTCTAGAATGTCTCTCTACTAGTTCAGAATGGACTATCTTTGCTACATCTCATTATTGTTATGAATACTAGTTCCCGAAAGTATACTAGCTGGAAGGATATGACTAGTCAATTCTTAAAGAATATTTGTACTGTGGTTTGGACTACTACTGTAGAAAGATAAAATGTCCTAGTTGAAAACCCCTCAAGTAAATTGTGATACAGATTTG
>SNQJ01S0061440.1:17723-46285 GCA_010110895.2 Picea sitchensis | reverse complement strand
AATCTTGTGATGAAGGTGGGCCCTCCCTTCTCACAAGATTCCCCTGAACAAAAAGCTAGAGAAGAATGCTCAGAGCAGTTTTATATTCATCTGCCGAAATGTCACATTACAAATTGAAAGAATACGATACGTCCCGCTTCTCTCGAGTTGCTTCAATGTATCAAAACTTGGATATGTCGAATGGTGAATTCCTCTGATTTAAAGAGGAAATCCCTTCGATACAATAATTACAAAGCATATCTGAATCCTATCCTAAATCAGATCTTCTTTCTAAATCAGCGTAGGATGTCCTATTCTTACGCAACTGATTGCTGTTACAGGAGCTGAACGAGGTACTGTTGTTACGGCTGGTGTAACAACTCCTTCATTGCTGCTGATGATGTTTCAGCATCGCAATTCACGGGCTGTTTCAGCCACGTGAATTGCGCTTTTGACTGTGTCGGCCTTGACCGTTAACTGTAACGGCTTGTGTTTCATCATTTGCAATTCTGACTGTGTGACAGCTCCGTGTTTCAGCATCTGCATCCTCGATCTGTATAGCAGCTCTGTGTTTCGGCATATGCGACCTCAGACTGTGTAGCAGCTTCATGTTTTGGCATATGCAACCTCGAGTTGTGTAGCAGCTCCGTGTTTCAGCATCAGGACAGTTCTGTGTTTCAGCACAGGCCTCAAATGCTAATCTGCAGTTATGGATACTTATGCACTTCTAATCAATAGTTTAGTACGAGAGTAATGTAAAATATCATGCAAAACAAATTAAACGTGTAGAAATGAGAAAGGACGTTATATACCTTGGAATGATCAGATGAAGTGATAATATGAGTCTAAATACAGGTGATCAAGGATATAATAATGGAAAAAAGTATGGGCAAAAAGGGTACATTGTGTGGTCCTAACAAGGGTCAAGCCCCCCCTAAAGTCCCTTGCATGGAGGAGTGTAAATTCTTCCAGGGTGTAAATCCTTCATGGGGTATAAACATGGCTGAAAACAAAGGCCTCTGAATTAGGAAGATAATCGGGCTCCACAACCAACAATCTCCCACTTGAAGACTGATGTCAACAACTCCATCATTGTTGTATCTGTTGGACTATGATCCTTCTTGGACCTGGAAAATTTCTCATCTTCACCTTCATGATTGAAGACTAACTTAAATTGAGTAGGAACTCAATTTATCCTTGATTACTCTATTTTTAACTTGTCTACAGGATTTTGGCTAGTGTGTATATTTTTCAACTTAAAACGTCCATCTTCCAAGAAAGATCATATGAAATGGTAATTTAGTTGTATATAATTAGTATTCGAATGGAAAAATGATTTCTTTGCAAGATGAATGGAACTCTCACTGTCATAGTAAAACTTGCTATTCTCCTGCTTCTTTCCCAATTCCTCCATAAAACTATGTAACCAACTCATTTTTTCAGTAGCCTATGTAGTAGCAACATACTTTGCTTCTGTTGTTGAAAGTGAAACAACCTTTTGCAGTTTCAAAATCCAACTTACTCTTGTTACACCTATAGTAAAAACATACCCTATGGTGCTCCTCCTGCTATCTTTATCACTTGCCATATATGAATCAACATATCCTTGTAGAATAGTGCATGAAACTCCAAAAAATATAATTCATGAGTAGCCGTACCTCTCAAATACTTGATAATCCACTTTACTGCCTCCCAATTTTTTTTACCTTGATTGTTCATATACCTTCTCACAACTCCCACAACATGTGCAATATCTGGTCTTGTGAAAACCATCACATACATCAAGTTGCCAACTGTTGATGAATAAGGGAACCTGGAAATGTATTCTATCTCCTCCTATGTCTTGGGACACATTTCCTTAGTTAATTTGAAATGGATGGAAAAGGTGTACTAACTGGTTTTTCATTCTGCATTCTAAAGATCTCCAACACCTTCTCTATGTATTCACCCTGAGGCAATGCCAATTTGTGATTTTTCCTATCTCTTGTTATTCTCATACCAAGGGTTTTCTTTTCTACATCCAAATCCTTCATTGCAAATGAATTAGATAATTTATTCGTGACCACTTTTATATCCCATGTGTTAGACCCTGCAACAATCATGCCATCTACATACAATAGAAAGATAGTTTATCTTCCATTTTCTATCTTTTTAAAATAAACACAATGATCAAAATGAAATCTACTATAACCTTGTTCTATCATAAACCTTTCAAACTTCAAATACCACTACCTTGGATATTTCTTTAGGCCACACAATCTCTTCTTCAACATGCATACCAAATTCTCTTTCCCCTTGACCTCATACCCATGTGGTTGTTGCATATAAATCTCTTCCTCCAAATCCCCATGGATAAAAGTTGTTTTTACATCTAACTATTCAAGATGTAAATATTCTACTACCACAAGACTTACAATAGTCCTAATTGAAGTCATTTTAACAACAAGAGAAAATATTTCATCAAAATCTATACCTTTATTTTGTGCAAACCCCTTTACAACAAGTCTAGCCTTGTACCACTTTTTTCCTCCATCTTCTTCCTTAAACTTGTAAACCCATTTATTTTGCAATTCTCTTTTTCCTACAGGAAACTGAACCAAATCCCAAGTCTAGTTATTTACCAGGGAATACATTTCCTCTTTCATTCCTTGCTCCCACTTCTTTTTAGTGTCTACCTGCATTGCCTCTTCATAACATTTTGGTTCCTTAGAATCAATCAACAATAAATAATACAATGAATGAAAGTATCGTTCAAGGGGTCGAGTTAACCTGGTAGATATTCTAACAACACTTGCAGGAGTTGGATGTACAGGTTGCTCCTGTTGTTGTACATTTTGATTTTCTGGTACCTTTGGAATTTCTTTTTCAGTTATCTCATCAAGCATCGTGTATTATGGATTTTCTTTTTATTGTATCTTTCCCTGCAACTGATCTTTGTAAATGACCTTCTCATTGAATATGACATCTCTACTCCTAATTATTTTTTGATTTCCATAATCCCATAAGTGATAACTAAAATCATTAACATTGTATCCAATAAAGATATACTTCTTTGATTTTTCCTCAATCTTTGTTATATTTTCTTTATCAATATGGACAAATGCTTCACAACTGAAAGTCTTAAAAAAAGAATAGTTTACCTTTTCCCCTGTCCATGCCTCCTATGGAGTTATACCATCCAAAGAGATTGAAGGTCCTCTATTTATTAAGTAAACAATAGTATCTACAACATCTTCCCAGAACTATAAGGGAAAACCAACATGCAATATCATACTCCTTGCACGCTCCATGATTGTCCTGTTCATCCTTTCTGACACAAAAATTTCTTGTGGTGTTCCTGGAACTATCTTCTCTCTACGAATCCCATGTTAAGAACAATAATCATAAAAATCCTTGCTGCAATATTCACCTCCATTGTCTGATATGAGACACTTCAACCTTTTTCCTATCTCATTATCAACCAAATATTTCCATTTCTTAAAAGTATCAAAAACATCAGATTTTTGTCAAATGTAATAAACCCATGTTTTTCTAGTTGTGTCATTAATAAAAGTAACATAACAATGAGAGACACCAAGATATGATACATAATTTAGTTTCCATACATATGTATGCACAATCTCTAACCTTTCACTCTTATTTTCTTTTCTGACTATGAGAAATTTGACTCTCTTATGTTTTCCATAAACACAATGCTCACATAAATCCAAATCAATTTGTTTAAGATCTAGCAATAAATTTATTTTGTGAAGTATTTGCATCCCCTTCTCACTCAGGTTTCCAAGACTATGATGACACTATGTTGTATCCACTCTTGTAGAATATAAAGAGATAAAACATTTAGTATTACTAGTACATAAATACAATGTACCTACCTTCTCTCCTTTTGTTATCACCAATGATCCTTTGGTGACCTTCCACACCTTATCTGTAAATATGGATATACAACCTTAACTTGCCAACTGTCATGTTGAAATTATATTTTGCCTTAGATATGGAGCACGTCTTACCTCTTTCAACAACCATTGGTTTCCATTCCTTTTCTTTAGTTTTACCTTTCCCATTCCAACAATTTTGCATGGTGCATCATCACCCAAATGAACATGTCCAAAATAACCTTTAACATAATCTAGAAAATGTTTCCTATGGGGTGTGGCATGAAATGAAGCCCCTAAATCTACTAACTAAGATTCAAAAATATTATCTACTAAAGAATCATAGAATTTTGTAACACATTGCCTGTTGCATTTGCTTCCTGATTTTTCTCCTACTGTCCATCTCTTTGTTTCTTTAGAGATATGTAGTATTTCTTAAAATGTCCTTTCTTCCCACAATTCCAACACTCTATATTTCCCAGTTTGGATTTGGATATGCCCTTCCTATAATTCCCACGGTTCCCTGAGCCCTTTTTTCTATCCTTTTGTCTTCCCATTTTCTCCATGTTTAACGCATTACCTACTGTATCACATGTTCTTTTCCATCACATTTCCTCACTAAGGATAACACCAACAACATCATCAAATTTTAGAGTGTTTGAACCAGAGACAGAGTTACTTACAACCATGACCAAGCCATTCTATCTTTCTGGCAATGAGCACGATATTAGAAGATCCCTGACCTCATCATCAAATTCAACTTTTACAGAACTTAGTTTCTTAGTAACTGCATTAAATTCATTTAAATTATCTGCAACAGACCCGCCTTCTGATATATTCATATTAAATAAGATCTTCATTAGGAATAACTTATTGGATGGTGAGGATTTTTCATATAGTTTATCCAATGCATCCATCAACTCCTTCATTGTCTTTTATTTCAAAATATTGAAAGCCATCAACGTTGTCAGGCTCAGTCGTATCGTTCCTAGTGCCTTTCTTTCAAGAACCTCCCATTCTTCACCCTTCATGGCCTTCGAATTATTTTATATTCCCACCAATGGTATGAATAGATCCTTCTAATATAAATAATCTTCCATATGCATCTTCCATAACTGGTAGTTATGGCCGTTAAATTTATCAACCCTAAACTTTCCATCTTCCTCCATTTCTTCCACTCGAACTCAGAACCTTATTTTCCTGCGAGTTACCTTTCTCTTTGATGCCAGTTGTTAGAAAAACAAGATCGCAGATCAATAAAATAAAATAAATGAGGAAATAAAACACATAAGATACACAATACAATAGGTACACATGTTATCACCTACTAATTTGCATTAATTTTTCCCAAAGCGTTTTGTCCTTGTGCTATTTTTCCACTCAGACTTTCAAAAAATTTCACCAACTCCATCAAGTTCCCATCACCTAAATCCTTCACTCAACTGATCATCCAAAATAGTCATGTCCTCCATGAGTTAAACAATTTGGCGAATATCCCAAACCTATACCTAGCCTTAATGCTTATGGGAAGATGCATGTGAATGCATACTTGTATAATTCTTTATCCAAAGATTTACATAAGTAAAAGAAGAAGATAAAATGTATTTTACCAAAGACGATAAACTGGAAAAAACACACAGTAAATGTTTTTTCACAGTGAAATGGTAAATTGGAAAAACATTACACACTAAATTTTTTTCATAGGTAAATAGTAATAGTAAATGTTTTTTACAATGAAATGGTGAATTGGGCCAAACAATAAATGGTTTTAAAGAACCATGGGCATGAATTAAATTATTGAAATTTAATTCTACATGATAGAAAATATTTGAGAATTATTTTTATTTCAAATATATTATTCCCAAATGTTTAATGAGAATATGGATGAATGCAATTATATTTGAAAGAGTATAAGCGACATTTGAAAGAGAATGTGCCAGAGGAAGGAGTTGGAGCGTCAGAGGAATCTGCAGGGATCGTGAAACCTTTTTTTTTCTTCTGAAAACTGTCATTTGTAATCATTGTCTGGTGGTTCTGGACTCTATTGTAATTTTTCTGGGACCGAATTGAATACATATGCAGAAGAATTTTGAACTGTTTATGAAAATATTCTAATTGATATGATATGAGTTGTGTCTTCCTTCATTGTTTGTATTTCCTGTGTTCTTTTATTCCATTTGCATATTCTTTTGTTTGAATTGGATAGTTAAAAGTCCATAATTCATACCCTCATGCTCTCGGCTGAAACAATTTAAACTGTGTGTATTCCTTCCTAACTAATTCATAATTCATTTTATTAATGCTCTGATGCAGTTACTTGTTTTTTCCCTTTCCTCTTACACTCTGCAAATATTATTTACAACTCATATTCATTGCCTCATTTATCCTTTATCCTCTGGAGAGTTCTATTGGCTAGTCAATGTTTTCATTCATTTTTAGAATTTTGACTCCATAGCCCTAAGTGTCCCTCCTCTTCTTGGCCAACAAATTTATAAAAAACCCCCAAAAAAAACAAAATCTAGCAACCGATTTCCATAGATATATCAAGTGACACGAGAGATCCTTCTCTGAGTTGAGAATGCTAGTGCCTCAGCTCTAAAGTAGGTTGAAACAATTACCTCATTCATTTGTTTATCAACCAAAACAAATTTACAGAGAGCTAACAAAACAAATATACGTGGTTCACCCAGTGTGGGCTACGTCCACTAGAGAAATTTCCAGGT
This sequence comes from Picea sitchensis, assembly GCA_010110895.2. NCBI lineage: Eukaryota > Viridiplantae > Streptophyta > Pinopsida > Pinales > Pinaceae > Picea > Picea sitchensis. The sequence continues at coordinate 39,708 of SNQJ01S0061440.1, read as the reverse complement.
CCTTCCTCAGAAAATGAAGGGATACAACCTACAACACACCTGTTGTAACTTCCTCTTCTTTATCTCACAATCTCCTCACTTAGAATACAATATTGCCAATGATACATAGCCGCAATACATTTCCCTCATAAAAGAGGGTTTCCTTCTAAGGAAAAACAATCTAACATAACTTCTACAGTCATATTTGTGACCTTATAATGAATGGTCCATATTCACTATGAAATTACAATATACATTTACAATGAATTTTCTCCTTTGGGGACTTCACCCTCGAACCCTCGTCGGGAGCATGTTTTCCCCCAGACCCCCCATCCAGGGGGATGGCCCCCTCAGACCCCAGAGGAGGGGCAAGACCCACCTACACTCCCCCATGTGGACGAGTGTACATTCTTTCGGGGTGTAAAGTCTTCATGGGGTGTAAACACGGCTGAAAACAAAGGCCTCTGAATCAGGAAGATAATCACGCTACACAACCAACAATACATTTTGATTTGGATTTTGGTTTTGATTTCCTCTTTCTTTCCATGATTCCATTAGTTGAAGACAATATTCTATCGCATGGTCTATTTCTCTATAGTATGAGCATGTTGTGCATAGATTCGGGAAATCAGGGGCTAAGTGTCTCAATTGGTTAAAATTGTAACATATTATTGGTCTTCTTCCTTCTCTACTAAAATTTCCTCCTCCTCGACCTATACCAAAGCTTCCTCTGTTCCCTGGATTAAATCCCCTCTAATTTTTATATTGTGGACCACCTCCTTCTATCAAAATATTCTCCTCCCGAATCTTATACATATTTGTAGTGCACTCCCTCATCAAATTGAGTGTGTGAAAATCCTTCTCTTCATGTCTGATTGACTTGCAAAAATTTCAAAATAAGTTCCTTGGTATACTGTGATAATTTTGTAGTAGAGGACACTCAGTTGGATGCTCTCCCCATTTCTTACATATCTCATAATACCGCACTCCTAGTAAGGGATTTGGTGCTCCAGTCACCAAATATTGTTCAAATGATGGGAATTCATCCTTGTGATGACCTTCTATCCTACACTTGGTATACCATAATGGTTCATGTTTATCCTTCCCTTTTGTAAGATCTGTTAGTTGAATCATCAAAAAATCCAACTGCCTTTAATATTGCACCATCCCTGCACTATCTCCTATAGGAGATGATTCCAATTTCATTGTAATTTCCAGAGCTTTCGGTTGTAATGCCACCTTTTGTTGAATCAATGGCCTTCAAATGTGTGGTAGAAGTCTTGAAATAAACCATTCTTGATGTTTTTGATCGGGGATCTAGAAATTCATCCTACCCATAAAGTACTTAAACCTTTTATCGAAGTCCCATAAAAACTTTGTTTGCACCTATTTAATCTCCTTTAATCATGTAATGTACTGTGACTCATACTTTGGCTTCTTGAACTCTTTTAACAATTCTTGTGTTATCTCTTCCAAAGTCCCAGCCTGTCCTTTAGGTGTGGTACTGTGCAACTTCATGTACTATACTAACACATGACCTCTAAATTTTATTTCCAACTGCACAATCTTCATGGCCTCGTCTTGGATATTCTTTGTGGCCCAAATTTTCGCAAAGACAGAGATGTTTTTTCGAGTCCTCTGACCCAAATCCATAGAAATCACATAGTTTGAGGGTTTTGTCTACCCCTTCCACGATGATTTGTGTAGTCCCTCCTCTTGGTGATTTTGGTCGACTCTGAATACACACATTGCTTCCACTTCTATGATTTCTACTACTATGTCCTCCTCGACTAACTATAAGTGCTTTTGATAAGTATTCAACTGTTATCTCTAATTGTGGTGATGAAAATGGGGTCATGGATTCAACACAATATATAGTCTAAGTAAGACTTAATGACTCTTATGTTATACGATTGGACTGGAAATCCTCTTCCTCTCTTCTTATGTGTGGTATCTCCGTGATTTTGACTATTGCACAAGGTACTTTTCACTTTGGATCACTTCGTGGCTCTCCTTTATCAGCCCCAGTATTTTTCCTCTTGTACCTTCTTCCACTATGTAGTACTCCAAACTTGTCTTCTTCATTTGATATATCTTGTTTGGTTTTTTGCATCCTCAGTCCCTCCCTTCTCTCTTCATCACTTATTTCATTATATTCCTATCCCCAGACTATCCTCTTGTCATCCCTTAGTTTCCCTATGTGCACAAATCCCCTTAGAAATCAGAATCCATTTTCATCACCCACTTGTCACGCAACAACATATTTATCCACGTACCCAATGATATCATGAATCTTCTGCATGAACCTTTGAAAAATTCCCTTTCTGCAACACTGTATGAGTGGGTACAATCCACTACAAATTCTGTAATATATCCTCCTAATATACTATCTAACTATAAATCCACTTTGTGAGAAGTTTGATTACTTATACAATTCACTTGTTTTACCAACTCATGATTCCAATTCCTCGGTGCTATGGTTCGGTACCTTCTAGTGTTTTCTACTTGTCTTTCTAACCACTCAGTCAGAATAATAAAAAATTCATTAAAGAAACTTGCATCCAGCTTTGTGTACACATACTTCTGCATCCATTGCTTGTCACTCAACTAAGGGTTTATATTATGTTTCTGAGAAAAATAGCTTGCATTCCCTTCTAACCATTTTGATATCTCTTTGTTAGTTGGCCTCCAAAACATTCCCTCAATCACAACTTCTAGGTCCTGACAACATAACCATTTGTTGGCACTGCAAATGGTTGTAAGACCCTAAGTTTGATTTATCTTTTCCAACAAAAACCCTTTAGACATCGGCCCTTTCAACATCACATGCATGAAGATATATTCTCACCCAAGGTGTAACATCCCTGGACACCCATGTCGAGCCATGCTACTCCAGAAAATGTTTTTATTCTCTTCTCAACATACTGTAACATACCCATAATCCAAATGAGCTATGAAACATAATTTTTTCAAACTGCATGCAATTAAAACATATACACATAGAACTCTTGTAGAACTTTACATATAAAACATAAATAGACAAATACATTTTGTAAATGCACAGATTTATACTAAAATAATAGTAAAAATATACATGCAGCATATACAGGCAATACCCATAAATATAAAGACAATTATAACCACACATAGGATAAACCCATAAAAATAAACATGTAAATAGTAATGCAGCATGTAAATTTATCACACAATTGACACTTATATTGGTAAGAATATCACCAATTGCATACAGACCTTCCATGAACCTCCTAGCCTTAGAGCACACTGCTCATCACTCTCAGCATTGGGTCACCCTTGAGATGGGACTAAACTCCACCCGGGTAAAGGGATTCCTAACCAGGATGATGTGTCATAGACAACGGAAATGACTACGTCACAGGTGCCAACTCAAACTAACAACCTACAGTCCCTCATTCCCCACATGCATGTCCCACCCCATTAAGTGCGCCCCTTCTCTTCTCAATATTCCTTCGGCTGCCCCACTTCCTTTCCGGGCTTTAGCAACAAGACGAACAAGAATTCTTAGAGCCATGTAGCTGTAGTTTAGCACCTTTGGGAAATCAATTCCCAACAATTCTCTCACCAAGAGAGAGATTTCTCATGGGCCTGACAACCCGCCTCTTCAATATCCCACGGGCATGACAACCCACTTCTTCAGTCCAACTCCCAAGCTAACCAACTACACAAACATGTATGGGTATGGATATAGGTTTAGGTACAGTGACAGGAAGGTACAAAGGACAACTTCCTGAGTGAGTGAATGATCATGGAATGATTGAATGGAAGAATGAATGATGGAAAATTAACTAAGTCCAAACTATATGTATGCATGTTCCCAACTTGACACTTGTCATGTTGGGAGCTACTTTGGTTCACTTGTCCCCATCCTTAGAACTTAGGATAAAATAATTATCTATATTTTATACTTCAAGGAATATTAATATAATATTCCTTTTTAGTTTAATCTCCTTATCTTAGCTCTTTTCCTTAACTTTTAGAGCCCCCCCCCCTTCCCCAACTAGTAGAATTTAGTCCCTCATACTCTTTTATCATGGGTGGTCTACGTGCAACGATGTATTTTATATTAATGATGAGACATATACAAAAATAGACGCACTAACCTTTAAAATCTAGGCTCTCTGGCCTAATACAAACATTAGCCTCCTATCTTATAATAATTGGTTCACCATCCTACAAAACCCAACATATACACAAACGTTCACTGGCCTCAAAATCTCGTGCACTTAAGTTGTTGTGTGCAGTATCCTGGAATGTGCACACTTCATCATTTTACTACGCAGTACATGTGCGCACTATGCCATGAAAGTTGCATACAAAAATGATATCAAACAACTCACCAAATTAAGTACATTTTCATTTTACATTTACAATTGGGTTTGACCTAGGGGTATTACATAAGGTATCTATTGGGGATGCAAGAACCAAGTTTTTGTAGTAGTGAGGGAATGGGAGGTAATCATTCTATTCATTCTTAATTATTGGTCCTATGAATGTTGTTCTATCTTATCTCTTCATTATCTACTTAGTGAATTCAGATTCATGTTACCATTATATTCCATATTACAACATAAACCCATTATTTTACCAGTTGTAACTATTGTGTAATGATTACACCTAAGACAAATCTAATCTAATATGCATCCAAAAATAACCCATGAACAATCACATAAAATACATTCAACACAATAGTTAACATGGTTCACCCAATTTGGGGCTATGTCCATAATGAATAGCTTCTTTATTATTATTTATGCAATTGTCTCAGGCTTGCGCATTGTGCTTTACAATGATACATTATTTTGTCCTTTTCTTCTCTGATCATATCTGTTTTACAGTTTGTTATCACTATAACAATTTTTATATTGAATCCAAGTTTCGGGACTTAGCAAGAGGCTAAACCGGTGTAAAGATGCGACAAACTGGAGGACGGGGCCATATCTAAAAAAAGAGGGATAATTCTAGGAGAAGTGCAGAGTTGAGGGGACCCAGCTGGTCACATATCGTGGGTTCCATAGATCAACGGTCAGGGAATATATCAGGTCGATAACTAGTGTAGAGGTTAATTCTTCAAATCAGGCCGATAAAAATATCATGGTTTTGACTCGGGACCATGTGGCGCCATCAGATGCATTTCGGGGGGAAAGAGGGTGAACTCAAAACCACTCAATCAAACCCCAAAATAATGTGTCAAATGTCATTAAATGTGTTAAATCCAAGGGTCACATGTGGAAAGGAAAATTGTCAGCTAGTCAAATCATCTCAAGACACTTGTTTGCGTACCATTTATCTGTGCGATGCGAAGTAAACGCCGCCAAATAATCAATTTAAAGACTCATCATTGGAAATCAATGATTGAACATGATAATACATTATCCCTGTAAGGAATTTCATCAGTATCCCATGATTATCACTCGATGGCGACTGTTACTCAAAACACAAGTGAAATTACTCTATTTCGGGTAATTGACGCTTTATTCCAGAGTGGGATAACCGCAAATCGAAGCATTCGTCCAATTCTTGTACAATTGAGGGAAATAGTATTGAGTTTTGTGGAAAACCATAGGAAAGGGAGAAGAAAGATCCAGTGGCCTTCAACAACCTGGGAAATTTGAATAGTATGAAAAAATATCAATTAAGAAGAAAGAAAGGCATGTTGTGCAACTATTGGCAACAAAATTTCGCACAAAATCTACAAATGAACGAGGATCATGTGAAGAGATCATATTGAATCCTATTATGAAGGATTTTATAATTAATGGATATGCATATGGATACTGCATGCAAACTGGCGAGAGTAAAATAAATAAGCGATGAAAGACAAAGACTAAAGCTAGAACGATCGAAGGTACTGAAGAAATCTAGCCTGGTTGGCTTGACACCTTAAAGGAAGAGATTGCAAACCTGAAATAAATTGCAAGCTAAATTGAGTATATTTCAAGGAATATTGTGATGATGTAGAAAAGTGGCATTCAGGGTAAAGATCTCGAAAAATTCAGTTTTATGTTTATAAAGTTCCCTAGAAAGTAGGAGTTCGGTTTTGGTACGTTACTCCCTCTGTGACAGATATCTATTTTTGGAATCTTAGAGAAGATGATCTGTTTTGGGGTCTCATATGTAATTTATCTATATATATTGTTGAAACGATAAATGAATGGTTCGACTGGCCGGAGAAGGGTCTACCCTTGTAGCAGGAAAAAATTGCAATTTCTTGTGGATTTTAATATAAGCAGAGAAGGTTTTCTTAGATAGTCGAGATTCATCATGGTGTTGATGTTCAATATACTTTCTTGTATTTCATATTCATGAATGTGTTTTTCTTCTAGCAATAATCATTAGGCGAAATAAAGAAATCAACTTGTTGGTGATCCTTCTCATATTGATTATACTTGTCGTATGTTTATTGGTTTCTAGTTCAGAATTCACCCTTGAGTGGTTCTTTGTTTTCAGTAGCCAACCTTTATGTTTCTTCTTCTAATTCTATACCAAGATATTCTCCCTTTATTAGACCCCTCTTGTTGATAGTAGTCTTTCCTTTCTTTTCCTCTACCATCTCATATTACTTATTTGTCTGAACTGTTAGTAAAACAGGATCGTGGAGAAATAAAATAAAACAAACGCGGAAACAAAACACAGAAAATACACAATACAATAGAGACACAGATTTATGTTGTTTACCCAGTGTGGGCTACGTCCACCAGAGAAATTTCCAGGTCCTTCGTTTACTATTATCCAGCATATGAAGGGATACAACCTACAACAAACCTGATGTAACTTCCTCTTATTTCTCTCACAGTCTCCTATCTCAAAATACAATATTCCCCATCAACCATAGCTGCAATACATTTCCCTCATAAAAGAGGGTTGCCTTCTAGGGAAAAAAACCCTAACATAATCTCTACCATTAGATCTGCGGCCTTATAATCAACGATCCATATTTACAAGGCAATTTTTCCGACACAAAATTTTTGTACATCATTCACCTGGCAACTCCATTTCCAAGAATCCAGTATTCAAAATTTTCGTGGCGACTCCACTGTCCAAAGAATCAGTAGCCTAAAGATTTTATTGCGGACTCCACTCAAGCTTCAATGCGATTCATAGACTCCTCTGGAAGATGAGATCCCTTGACAGAGGTATGAAAGGACATCATGGGAGAAAACAAGTACCTAAAGTTGATATTTTTCCAGGACATAATATTTTTGTTATTAATTACCTTTTGTCCTTTCATGAACATGCTAAGAAAATTTTTCTTCACCTACTTCATGCAAATTATGATCATGATAATCTTGAAATTTGATCTCCTCCTCTTAAAGTTAAACATATATCTCCTCAGTTTATCATTGATTTTGATCAAAATCTCCCATCTGAGCCATGTGATAACCATGACCAAGTTGATGAGCCTCATGAAACCAAGGCTGATATTTCACTTCCTGTACTTGATCCAACACCCTCCAAGAATTAGCATAGATACAAACCTTTAAAATTACCTCACATCCCTCATGATTTTCCTCCAAAGCACTATACATACCTACTTGTGTTTGATGGGGAACCTGATGCCATCACAACTAAAAAACACATCCACAAGTTTGAACATTTTTTAGATTTGCTTGAGATTGACCATGACGATGTTTGTATGAGGGATTTATCTCAATCCTTGAAAGGAGATACCAAACAATGTTTTAAGCATTTACAGCTAGAGACAATTATCTCATGGGAATAATTGAAGAGTGTTTTTTCGAAGTTTTGGGGCAAGAAGAAATATCTGGATCTACAACTTACATAATTCTATGCCTTTAAAAGGAAAATCAATGAAACTATTTCTACATTCATTAGAAGGTTTTCCATTATTTATTACAATTTTCCCAAAGAAACTCAACCCACTGAAGTTGTTTCCATGCTCCAATATGCCACTACTCTTCATCCAGATTTGTCTTTCCTTGTCATGGAAAGAAGACCTAAGACCTTACAAAAAATATTTAATGATGCTCAGGAGATTCAACACAATATCCAAGCATGTGAACAAATTCGAAATAAGGGGTTGGATTCTCGAGGACATGAAAGTGAATATGAATAGAAAATAGTTGATTGGAATCTTGAGCATAAAAGTGATAATATCATAGGTCCTCTTGAAGTTTTAAACACTAATGATTTTGCAAAGGATTATATTCCACTTATTGAAAGAGAGGGAACTTATGTATCTTTTGATCCACCCCATGATAAGCATGGAGTTGATTGTTTCATATATTCATTTGTAGACAGTCAAGAGGATGAGTTTGTGAATTAGCTTGTTAAGGAACATGTTGATGTCCCAATGTTTTTCTTGTTAGATGGCATTGCATATGTTGTTGATTTTCCGATATATGAAGAATATGATGATCATTATGATGTTGACTTCCTAGAACAACCAACTTCATGTTTTCTATCAGAAAATGATCATTTTCAACAGTGTAATGAGAGCAGTCATCCTACATATCACAGTTACAAAGAAGAAAGTACTAAAATAGTTGTAGGAAATTTTTTACCTTTATGCTTTTCTTCATTTAAAATGTTAAAATAAAATGATAAGATAATCATTGAAGCAAAGGAATGTGTGATGATGCCAAATCACACTGATTCACTTGAACAAATTGACAAGAAATTGCAGCAATAATCTCATGTGTTTGATGACCCTGTTACTTGTTATGTAGGAGGTCTTGTCAATTCGAAATTGCAAGAATTGGTCAAAGATGAATTTGAAAATGAGTTTGTTCATCATTCCAAATAAATTGAAAAGCGTGCATATGACAACAATGAAGAAAATGAAGAAATTTTTGAATCAGGTGGAAGAAACTTACCATTATGCTTTGCTTCTTTCAAATTGCTCAAGCAAAATGTTAATAATGTTCCAGATCAGAAAACCTCAAGGCATGATGTTGAATCTGAAGAAAGAAATAGACTTTCAAATTAAAGCTATCTTCCATTATGTTTCTCTTCCTTTGAATTGTTAAGAGCCAATCACGAGAAAACAAAGAAAGTTGGTAAAGATTTATTGTTCAAAGACATTTTCCTTCTTCTGAAATTGATGAAGATATTCAACTAGATTTCCAACCAGATAAAGTGTTTCAAAGTTGTCTTTCACCCCCTGTGAATGATGTAGTTGTTCAAATTATAAGTGGCTTGGACATGTATGCAGGCTTCGAGACCCCATCTATGGAGACTTTAAGAAATGAAAAAACAAATGACATAGAGTTTCAGGGAGGCAATAAAAAAATGTATGTCATGATTCAATCAGAAATGCAAAAAAAACATAAAGAAGTAGTTGTTTTACTTAATCCCTTTGAAGATTATGGTTATGGCACTGAAGAAGTAGAGAAAAGAAAATAAATACTTGTGAAGGTGGTCTATCCTTCTGTTTTGGTTCATTGAAAAAAAATATTTTCTCATATGTTTCATGAACCTGTGGCATGTTATATGGAGAGTTTTAACAGTCAGAATTTATAGCTTATGATGGGTTGCAAGATTAGAGATGAAGATGATGGCCAATCAATGTCAATGTTAGATATGAATTTCTTTCCACCAGAGGTTTCGTTTCATCCAAAACTATCTTCTGATTCAAAAGATTGTCATTTCCAACAGTCTTAGTAGATTTTTCAGCCTCTTGGTGGAAATCAACAGGTTAAAGAACATAAAATAAAGAATGCAGTGGAAAAGGTGAAACATGAGTGTTGTTTTGTGCATGTCTTGGAAGATCCATTTGCAGTTTTGTTAGAAGCAGTAAACAATCCCAATATTTTTGAAATTCTAAGATTTGAATTCATATATAACTTCTTGAATGGATTATCGGTAGACAAGATTTGGAGCAAGCATGTGCAAAGTAAACAAACAATGGATAAAATGATGGTATGGTTTCATTGGCATTATGATTTCACTTGATTGGCAATTCATTTCATCAGTTAGGGTAGGTAGGTGTGAATAATCTTGTTGATCAGGAATTTTCAAGTTTAGGTCTCCAAATAAAGTGTTTATTTATATGTTAGCAGTATATCCAACATTCAGCTCCTAAATGAGGGTGGTGTGCAAAATTCAGTTTTCAACGGACATTGGTGACAGGTCAAGGTATAGTACACACTTGTTGTGAGAAAATATCCAATGAAACTATTATTTGATACCTCATAGGGAGGATAACATCCCCAATTGGAGCCCATGTTATCACTATAACAAATTTTATATGGAATCCAAGTTTTTGAACTTAGCAAAAGGCTAAACCCCTGTAAAGACATGACAAACTGGAGGACAAATAAATATATGGTGGAAGAGGGATAAGTCTAGTAGAAGTGTGGAGTTGATGGGACCCGACGGGTCACATATTGTGGGCACCAAAGATCAATGGTCAGGGATCATATCAGGTCGAGAACTAGCATGGAGGTTAATTCTTGTAAGTGGGCCAATAAAAATATCGTGGTTTTGACTCAGGACCATATGGCGCCATTAGATGCATTTCGGGGTGGGAAGTGGGTGAACTCAAAAACACTCAATCACACCCTGAAATCATGTGTCAAATGTAATTAAATGTTTTAAATACAAGGGTCACATGTGGAAAGGAAAATTGACAACTAGTCAAATCATCTTGAGACACTTGTTTTGGTACTATTCTTCCGTGTGATGCCAAGTAAGCGCCGCCAAATAACCAATTTAAATACTCGTCATTGGAAATCGATGGTCGAACGTGATAAGTCATTATCCCTATAAGGACTTTCGTCAGTAGCCTATGATTAGCACTCGATGGTGACTGTTACTCAAAACATAGGTGAAATTACTCTATTCCAGGTAATTGACGTTTTATTCCAGAGCGGGATAACCGCAAATTAAAGCATTCGTCCAATTCTTGTATAGTTGAGGGAAATAGTCTCGAGTTTCCTGGCAAACCAGAGGAAATGGAGAAGAAAGATCCAACGACCTTCAACAAACCAAGAAATTCGAATAGTATGACAAAACTATAAATTAAGAAGAAAGAAAGGCATGTGCAACTACTGGCAACAAAATTCCACACAAAATCTGCAGATGAACCAGGATCAGGTGAAGAGATTATATTGAATCATATTACGAAGGATTTGATAATTAATGGATATGCAGACGGATACTACATGCAAGTTGGAAAGTGTAAAAGAAACAAGCAATGGAAGATAGAGACTAAAGCTGGAACGGTTGAAGGTACTTAAGAAAGCCAACCTGGTTGGCTTGACACCTTAAAGGAAGAGATTGCAAACCTAAAATAAATTGCAAGCTAAATTGAGTATATTTCAGGGAATCGTGTGATGATCCAGACAATTGGAAGTCAGGGTAAAGATCTCAAAAATTTTGGTTTTATGTTTATAATGTTCCCTAGAAAGTAGGAGTTTGGTTTTGGTACATTACTCCCTCTGTGACCGATATCTATTTTTGGAATCTTAGAGAAGATGATCCGTTTTGGGGTATCATATGTAATTTATCTATATATATTGTTAAAAAGATAAATGAATGGTCCTATTAGCCGGAGAAGGGCCTGCCCTTGTATAAGGAAAACTTTGCAATTTCTTGTGGATTTTAATATAAGTAGAGAAAGTTTTCTTAGATAGCGGATATTCATCACGGTGTTGATGTTCAATATGTTTTCTTGTATTTCATATTCATGAATGTGTTTTTTGTCTAGCAATAATATTTAAGAGAAATAAAGAACTCACCTTGTTGGTGCTCCTTCTCATATTGATTATACTTGTTGTATGTTTATTGGTTTCTGGTTCAGAATTCACCCTTGAGTGGTGCTCTGTTTTCAGTATCCAACCTTTATGTTTCTTCTTATAACGCTATGTCTTTGATAGTAGTCTTTCATTTCTTTCCCTCTACCATCTCATATTACTTATTTGGTTGAAAATCATACCTAATTTTCCTATGTTCCCTCTGGAATACATAGCTTATAAATATTCACACTTTTTTAGGAATTGACCCCATTTCCTAATGTCCCTACTCTCCTGTTTTTTCCTACCACTTTTAAATTTTATCCTATGGATGAATCTAACCTTTGTGTGTGCATTGCCAAATCTTTTGAGTATTTTAAATAGCTATATGCCAGAGAGATCCCTCTATGGTTGGAAGGGTCAGAATCCAACCTAAAGTTGGTTGCAATAGTTACCTTTGTCATTTGTCTTTCAGCGAGATAGATTTACATAGTGCTAACACAACGCACTCCTTTCTATCTCTCTGCAACATCTCATCAACACTCAAACATAGACTCAATGGTTACTTCTTCAACTCACTCAAGAAGAAGAACAACAACAACCAACAAAACCACTCTTCTCCTAACCCATTACTTATTTATAAATAAATTCTAGGGCTTAAAACCCTACTTTGTTCATTCCAAAACCCTATTACAATACATGATAACTCAAGTTAAGGTGTTTTTCGATATGTTTTTCCTGATTTTCCGTCTGCATGCTACCTGTTCACTCGGAATGTTTTTTTTCCTATTTTGTGCGTCCTTATATCTTTAGCATGTCGCGCTATCATCTTTCCTTTTCCCCTACTTTATTCTCTTTCTTTATTCCCTACTTTATTCTTTTTCTTTTATTTCTCTTCTTTATTCTTCTTCTTTTATTCCCTTGTTTTATTCTTCTAATTTTATTCCTCTATTTTATTCTTTTGATTATGCATTGTACTCTTGAATGGGGCTCAATTGTGCATTGTACTTCCGAGTCTCCCTTCTTCTTCTATGCACATATTCTATACTTAGGATTTTTCATGAATCTTCTGCATTGTGTGCATTTGTAAAACCCCAGGTTCAAATTATCTTGACCAACAAAAACTCTTCAGATAACAACCCTTTCAGCATCACCTACATGTAAATGAAGTCTCACCCAAGTTATCTATTAGGATTGCAGGAACCAGGTTTCTGCAGTAGTGAGCGAATGAGAGGTGATCATTCTATTCATTCTTACTTATTGGTCATGTGAGCATTATTTTGTCTTTTCTCTTCGTTATATGCTTTGTGAATTTAGGTTCATAATACCAGTATATTCCATATTACAACATAAACCCATTATTTTACCATTTGTAAATATTACGCAATGATTACACATAAGACAAATCTAATTTAATATGCATCTAGACATAATCAATGAAAAATCACATGATATTACATTCAACATAGTAGTTAATGTGTTTCACCCAAGTTTGGGCTATGTCCAGAATGATTAGCTTCTTTATTGTTCTTTATGCAATTGTCTCAGGCTTGCACATTGCGCTTTACAAAAATACATCATGGTATCCTTCCCTTCCCCTAGACTATTCATTATGTGTAATAAATATTTCTCTCTCTCTACAACATCTCCTCAACACTCTGACACAGACTCAATGGTTACTTCTTCAACTCACTCAAGAAGAAGAGGAACAAAACCTAGCAAAACTCATTTTCTCCCAACCCATTACATATTTATAAATAAATTCTAGGGCTTTAAACCCTACTTTGTTTGTAATACCCCAAGACCGAGCCCAAGTTGTAAATGTAAATATGTTTTATAGGTTGGTGATTCAGGTTATTATAGGCCATAAGGCTTATGTTATTATCAGGCCGAAGATCCTAGATGCTAAAGGATAGTGAGCCTATTTTTGTATATGTAAACACTCATATCATTAATAAAGTACATCGTTGTGTGTAAACAAACCATGATATATAGTATGGGGGAATAAAATCCACTAGGAAGGGAAAGGAGGTTATAAGAGACTATAAAGGGGGATATCCTAGAGGGATTAGTTCCAAAGGAATATTATAATATTATTCCAAAATACTAAGGTGTGGATAATTATTTTATCCTAAGTTCTAAGGATGGGTACAAGTGGGCCAAAGTGGTTCTTAACCTGACAAGTGTCCAATTTGGGACATGCATACAAAGCGTTTGGGATTAGTGAATGGGCCATTAATTTATTTCATCCCATTCTGTCCATCATTCAGATCTCTCCATCCTACATGCACTCCTTTATCAATAACCCATACCCTTCCTGTCACTAGCCGCACACCTGTTACATACTCGACGGTTGTTTCTTCCATCACCTGTACCTTACCTGAAGCTCATTGATGCCATCACTTGTACTTTAACATAAATGTATCTCCTTCCATCACCTGTACTTGTACCTAGTTGAATTAAGAGTTGGACTAAAGAAGCGGGTTGTCATGCCCATGGGATTGAAGAGGCAGGTTTTCAAGCCCATGGGATTGAAGAGGAGAGTTGTCAGGCCTCTGAGAAACTCTCTCTAGATGAGAGAATTGTTGGGAATTGATTTCCCGAGGGAGCCCAAATGAAAATTCAGTGCTCTGATACTTCCTATCTGACTTGTTGTTAAAGCCCTGGAAGGGAAGTGGGGTAGTCGAAGGAATGTTGAGCAGAGAAGGGGCATATCCCAGTAGGTGGCTAGGGATGCTACACTATGGCATCATAGCTGATGGAAATATAAGTATTAGAGATGTTAATCAGTGTGGGTGGCCAAGTGGTGTTGTTACAATATGGTATTAGAGCTAGGTTTCCAACACTGAACCTTGATGGGCCAAGTAAGTTTAAATTGAAGAGAATTTTTCACATAGAATCATAGTAGAAATTCCAAAACTTTGAGTTACAGTGCGTCCATGGGTACTAGGAGGGAGCTGAGAACACAACTTAAATATGTTCAAAAACTACGGAGGTGTAGCAGTTTGAGAAACCACAATATCTGTTGGATTGAGCCACTATATTTAATCTGAGCCATTGAATCAAACCCAAACGAGAGGAGAGAACACTAGAGAGGAGATCAGATTCAATTTGTTGGATATGAGTGCGAAAGAACGAGGGTTGTCAGATTAGGGTAAAGAAGTGAAAAAAAAAAACCCCTAGTCCTTTAGAATTCTTTGCTCCGACTATTTTAATACTTTTGTCGTGAAAGAGGCAAAATCCCTGAAGCTCCGAAGTCCCGGAGTGAATCTATGTCATAGACCACAGGGAGAAATTCCTAACTATAGGATTGGTCATGGAACAAATCTGGGTAATTGGATAAAACCCCATACTAGAGGAGAAGCTCTATGGAGAATATCATAACCCATCCATTGAAGCTACGTGTAGGCGAGTGTGAGCTATAGATCTCATGACAGTTCGGTGGTTCGACACTCTTGGAGAAATGGGTCCTTGTGTTTCCAGGAGGAAAATATCCCAAAGTCCCAAACTGCAGAGTAAATCTAGACCGTTGGTCATTAGGGACATGTGCAAGTATATTCTCAAACCTTTGGGAGTTCGACAATCCAGAGGATTATGGATAAAAGGTGTTCTGATGTGAAAGTTATCGAAGCCCTGAATCCGAGAGTCAATATAGGTTATCCATTGACAAGGACACTTGGACCGTAGATACCATCACATCACCAATTTGGCATTCAGAAATTTGGGAGGCAGTGTGCATTATAGCCTCAAAACTCTTGAAGCCCAGACTTTTAGAGGTGTTCCCAGTTGTTAGTTGCAGGAGGAGCGAGAGACATTGATCTCAAATTCCACATTCGATAGTTTGGGGGTATAGTGCGTTAATTTCATAGGAAGTACCAAATCTCCTATTGACCTTTGATCTCATCAAGGAGTGGGAAGCATTGATTCTTGAACCCTTCAGGGTTTTTTCGCTTCAACATTTGGAGGAAGGGTAATGTTGTGTTGTGAAATACCCTGAAGTCTGAAGCTCTGAAGCCGGAGAGCATCGAAGTAGTTCGCCAATTCAGAATTTGGGTGAATTCTAGTGTTGTGTTAAGAAATATTTAGAAGCCAAAACCTCTAGAGAACCAAAGTAATGAAGATCTAGATAAATGATCATTTGGGGGGGGTTTCCACTTCAATGTTCAGAGGGAGTGTTTTTTTGTGTTGGAAAAAACTTTGAAGCCCAAAGTTCTAAATCACCAGAGCTTCGAAGCTTAGAAGAAGTGACCATTTGGAAGTTTTTGAATTCAAAATTTGGGAGAATTGGAGTGTGGTGAGGGAGAAACCTCTGAAGCCCGAAGTTCTAGAGCGTTGGAGTCCCGAAGATCTGGAGAAGAACCCATTCGAAAGTGCACCAATTAGACATTGAAAGGAATTGGAATGTATTGAAGGAGAAACCTTCGAAACCCGAAGTTCTGGAGCTCCAAAGTCCTGAATATCCAGATAAGCACCATATAGGTAAATCCCTAGTTCTATCCCACAGGCACATGACACTGGGGGCCAAAGTAAAGGGGTTAGTTCCCGAAAATTGATTTTAAAGACAAAAGGGTGCTTAGAGAAGGATCCCATGGGTTTCTGATTTGTACGAACCTTCATTTGAAGGAAATCACAGGATCCTATGAACCTTAAGAGAGGATTCAACACGGATCCAAGAACCAATTTGTCTTCTGAAGAAGATCACCTGTACAAGGAATGCCCTCATAGAAAGGGAAATTTTTCAAATAACCATAACATTCTGCTCAAGACATAGAATTAAGAAAGGGAGCATTCATTTGAAATATCTTGGATAGTAGAATATAATTGTTCACCCAAAAAATTGAGTTGGAGAGTCAATTTCTCATAAAATAAGAATAAAGAAGTCTGATGCATTATTGAACTAGAATTTTTCATAATTTCATGCAAATGATAAATCAATTAGCCTAACAAGTTATGTTGGATGCATATTTTCTAGAGTTAACAAAAATTAGATCATAATAGGATCAACATAGAATGCAGAGGGATGGAAAATACATACGGGGATTATAGACAGGAATATGAGATCAGAGGGATGGATGTCCATGTGGGTAATGAAGGTACAAACTCAAATGGACACAGAGAAGGAAAGAAAGAAAGCATGAACTTGGTAGAGGCCATTAGAAATTTTCAAAGGGATGTACAAGTTTATAAAGATGATAATGAAAGGCATATGAAAGCTAAGGAGACACATGAGGACTTGAACATAAATTTAATGCAGAGCTTGGACAAAATATAAAAGAAAATGGATAAGGAGGATGATTCCAACAAATCATGAAGTCACAGGTCTCGTGACAAGAGAGGAAGAAAAAGAAGTGTTGGTAGACGTCACCATCACTCCCCAAGGCATTCCACTAGAAGAGAACACAATAGCTCAAGTTCATCCCCTATTAGGAAGCATAAGAATAGGTCTGGGGTTGATGAGATACAAGGATAAATGAACAAAATCAAGCCTCCTACCTTTGATGGTGAGCACAAGAAGGATGGAGATGTTGAGACACGGATGCTAGGAATGAGAAAGTATTTTCAATTGCATAATTACTCTTCACACGTAGAAGGAAAAATTGCCATATATCATCTCAAGGGAAAGGAATCCATGTGGGGGGACCAATTTGTGCAGGTGAAACACATTAAAGAGAAAAATGTTACTTGGAAGGAATTCAAGAAGTATTTTCAAAATAAATACTTGACTGAGAGATACTATGACAAGAAAATGAAGGAGTTCTTTGAGCTCAAGCTTTGGAGTATGACCATAGATTAATATGAAAGCAGGTTTTTAGAACTGCTAAAGTATGTTTCTTTCATCAAGGATGAGACATTTAATATTCAGAGGTATTTGAGTGAGTTTCCATCATTCATCACTGACAAGATACAATATTATGATCCCAATACATTAGAGGAGACCATGAGGTGAGCTAAATGTCTTTATGATCAACATAAAGGAAGGACAACTTTACAAAAATATTGGGAAGACAAGAAGAAATATAATGTGGACTAGAGGAATAAGGGGACTAAGTCACAATTATTCATAAATAATCCTTAGGGAGAGTCAGCTTCTAGAGAACCCAAAATGATTGAGACAAGTGGGCAAAGGCCAAGGAAACCACCTATTCAATCTTGGGTTTGTAAGGGAGATCATATGTATAAATATTGTCCTCACAGAGGTGAAAAAGTGAGGATTGTTCACAATGTACAACAAGATGAAACAATGGAGGACATCGATAGAAATGTACCTAGGATCTATGCATCCTGGACAACAAGCAAGGTGATTTTCAGTCACATATTATTGAAGTGGAAGGTAGGATCAACAACCAAACCATTGTTATTTTAATTGATTTAGGAGCTAGTGATATTTATAGAGATCCTAAGATAGTGGAAAGATTTCATTTGCCAAGAAGAAAGCATGGAAAATATTGGTTGGTGCAGCTGGCTACGAGAGCCAAAAGAAAAATTAATGAGATAGTAAAGTCATGTCTAATGGAAATGAATGGGTTGAGCACCAAGGCAGATTTGAACATATTTCCTTTAGGTTCCTATGAATATCTAATTGGTATGGATTGGTTGGAATAACACCATGCTATCCTAGATTGTTATAATAAACCATTTACTTGTTGGGATGGGGAAAAAAACCTAAGGATACTACAGAGAATTCCCATGGAAATAACTGTCAAACAAATCTCAGCATTGCAGCTGAAGAAAATTTACAAGAAAGGGTGTCAAATATTTGCAGCTCATATGGAAGAGACACCTAAATATAGGGTGTCAAATATTGAAGATTATGTAGTACTAAAATAGTTTGAGGATGTATTTAAATAAATATGAGTATTACCCCCTAAAAGAGACATTGATTTCTCCATCAATCTGATGCCTAGAGAAGCTCCAGTATCCAACACCCCTTACAGGATGAGTACACCATAATTAAAGGAATTGTAAATGCAACTTGAAGAGCTTTTGAAGAAGGGGTATATACGCCGAAGTGTGTCACCTTGGGGTGCTCCAGTATTATTTGTGAAGAATAAGGATGGAACATTGAGACTTTGTATTGACTTCAGGCAATTGAACAAGGTAACTAGGAATAATAAGTATCCTTTGACAAGGATTGATGACCTATTTGATCAGTTGAAGAATGAAAAAATATTCTCCAAGACTGATCTCATGTTAGGTTATCATAAAGTAAGAATTAAATAAGAAGACATCAACAAGACTGCTTTCAGAACAAGGTATGGGCATTACGAGTTCACAATGGTGCCATTTGGGTTATCAAATGCACCAGTTGTCTTCATGTGTTTAATGAATGTTATTTTTAGAGAATACTTAGATAAGTTTGTCATTGTAATTTTATATGACATTATTATATATTCTAAGTTAGAGGAAGAGCATGAACAACACTTGAATATGGTAATACAGGTGTCAAGGGAGCATCCGTTGTATGCCAAATTGAGCAAGTGCTCCTTTTATCAGAAGAAAATTCATTATTTGGGACATATCATATCAGAGGAAGTGATATCAGTGGATCTTGAAAATATTGAGGGCACTAGAGGATGGTCAAGACCTAAGAATGTGACAAAGTTCAAATCATTCATGGGCCATGCAGGCTACTATAGATGATTTATTGAAGGATTCTCAAAGATTGCACACTCGATCACTTCGTTGCAAAAGAAGGGAGTGAATTTTTAGTGGACATTGGAGTGTGAAAAGAGTTTCCAACACTTGAAGAATTTATTAACCAATGCTCCAATACTAAGGATTGTTGATTCAAATGAACACTTGATTGTATGCATTGATGCATGTAAAGAAGGACTAGGTGGAGTCCTCAGTCAAAATGGGTATGTTGTATGTTATGAATCAAGGAAGTTTAAGGAGCATGAAATACATTATTTTAATCACGATTTGGAGTTGGCATCCATAGCGCATGCCTTGAAGATGTGAAGGCACTACCTTGTGGGGAAAAGGTTCGATTTGAGGACAGACCATAATGGTCTGAAATATTTATTTGAACAATCAACTCTAAATGTCAGGCAAAGAAGGTGGTTAGATTTTCTCAATGAATATAACTTTGATATAAATCATAACAAAGGGAAAAAGAACAAGGTAACTAATGCACTTAGTATAAGGGTGCATGACTTTCATGCTATAGCCATTAGCATGTACCAATTAGATTTGAAGGAAAAAATCTTAGAGGCTGGAAAATCATATTTGCAATACATAGAAATAATAACAAAATTACAACAAGGTATGTTGCATTAGAAAAGTGAAGACTATAAGCTGGGGAATGATAAAATTCTCATGTACAGAGGCATAATTTATGTACCAAATTCCCATGAATTGAAAAATTTGATATTCAGATAAATGAATAATGTACCTTATGATGGGCACCTAGGGTATTGAAAAACTATTGTAGTTGTCAAGAGAAAATATTATTGGCCAGGGATGAAGAAAGAAGATGTTGAGTGTATTTATGAATGTTTGGAGTGTCAAAATGTCAAGGCTGAGAATAGACACCCAAATGTTTTGCTACAACCATTACCCATTCTTGAGTAGAAATCAGAATTTTAACAATGGATTTCATCACCAAACCTCCCAGAACAAACAAGAAACATGATTGTATCATGGTAGTGGTGGATAAGCTTACCAAAGATGCCCATTTTATTCCAATAAAGCTCACTCACAAGGAAATCAACATTGTTGATATTTATATGAGAGAAATTGATTGACTACATGGTATACCCAAGATAATTGTGTGTGACAGAGATCCAAAATTTACATCAAATTTTTGGAAAGGATTATTTAAGGGATTTGGAACAAATTTGAATTTTAGCACAACTTCTCATCTAGAATCTCATGGAAAACCAGAGAGGGTGAATCAAGCGATTGAGGATATGTTGAGGATGCATGTGATGGATAAACCATATAAATGGGAGGATTAACAACACTTAGTAGAGTTTTCTTATAATGATGGGTACCAAGCATCTCTAAAGATGAGCCCATTTGAGACACTTTGTGGTAGAAGGTGCAACACACATGTAAGTTGCGATAACCCAACAGATAGAAAAATGGTTGGGCCAAAATTACTCAAGGAAATGGAAGAGAAAATGATGAAAATAAAACATAATTTAAAGGTTTATCAAGATATGTAGAAAATCTATGATGATAAGGGCAAAAACCATAGGGAATTTAAAGTGGGTGACCCTGTATCCTTGAAATTCAAGGCCAACATAAGTTCCCTGAAGTTGGGAAATTGTTCAAAGTTGACATCTCGTTATTATGGGTCGTTTGAAATCATTGAGAGGATTGGGCCTATAGCATATATGTTTGCATTTCCTGCATCAATGTATATTCATAATGTATTCCATGTATCATTGCTCAAAAAGTATACGCCTGATGCTACTCATGTTATTGATTGGAATGTGATTTAGGTGGAGAAAGAAGGTTCTTTTCAAGTGCATCTGATGTGCATGTTGGACCGAAAGATCAAGCAGCGTTAGAATCGAGCCATAGAGCTAGTAAAGGTCCAATGGACCTAGTATGGTTTTGAGGATGGAAATTGGGAGCACAAGGATGCTATGCGGGTCGAATACCCACATATTTTTAAGGATTTTTGAGATTTTGGGTGATAAATGTGTATATGTATTGCACTAAGGACAATGCATAAATAAGGGGACGAGAAAATAATACCCCAAGACCGATCCCTAGTTGTGAATGTACATATGTTTTATAGGTTGGCGAGTCAGGTTATTATAAGCCAGAAAGATTATGTGATGATTAGGATGGAGAGCCTACATGCTAAAGACCAATGAGACTATTTTTGTATATGTAAACACTCATATCATTAATAAAGTACATCACTACATGTAGACCAATCACAATAAAGAGTATGGGGGAATAAACTCCACTAGGAAGGAAAAGAGGGGGCTAAGAGCCTAAAAAGGGGGCTAAGCTAGAGGGATTAATTCCAAAGGAATATTATAATATTACTCCTAAAGACTAAGGTGTGGATAATTATTTTATCTTAAGTTTTAAGGATGGGGACAAGTAGGCCAAAGTGTCTCTCAACCTGACAAGTGTCCAATTTGGGACATGCATACAAAGAGTTTGGGCTTAGTGCATGGGTCATTTATTCATTTCATTCCATTCTCTCCATCATTCAGAACTCTCCATCTTACACACACTCCTTCAATAGTAGCATGTACCCTTCATGTCACTAGCATCACACCTATTCCATATCCGAAGGTTGTTTCTTC
>SNQJ01S0061440.1:0-12354 GCA_010110895.2 Picea sitchensis | reverse complement strand
TTTTTTTTTTCATTCTAAGCAACTCCTTGAGGATGGAGGAAAGATCTTGGACAGGATTTGATGTGTTTGAATCTGAGTCAACTGCCAAAGGATATTTGCATGGAGGCATTTTGAGGTCAGCTGAAGAGAAAAGGCACTCCTAGGTTGCAATGCTAAACAAAGGACTCTGTTTTGAGAACAAAGGACTCAAAACCCTGAGGCAACGGAGCTTGAACTGGTCTAGAGGGAGAGATCTGTATTGATTTAGATCTATGGAGCTCCTCTTTGTGGAAATGGAGATGTGGGCATCCTTGGGGATTATGATGTCTGTAGAGCTTCTTGCATAAAATGGAAACCTTGGAATGGGAAAACTCTGGAATATTTCATGAAACCCCCCCCAAAAACAATTGGCTCAATCTTCAAGATCGGAAGCTTTCCCATGGATATTGAGGCTCTGATACCAATTGATTTGCCCAAGAAGGCGATATACAAGAGAATGTGACTACACAATCCATAGCTCGACTTCTGACCAAAAACTCTCCTCAGGGGTGAAAATCTGAACAAGGGCGCACCATTAGTTTGGGTGACCAAGAAAATGGGGATCCAGGCTGGGGTGATCCGAGAGTGGCCAAGAGATTTTGGTGATCTCAGAGTGACCTCTAGGGATCAGTGGGAGAATCCTAGTGTAGCCATGGAAGAGGGCGAACTCACTTCATTCCCACAAAGAAGGAACCATCAAGGGAGCAAACCCTAGTTGGTGTGCCCTCCCTTCTGCCTCAAAAAACTCAAATAAAATGATTTTATCCCTGAGAGAGTGGCTAGCTAATGAGATAAGATTACTCTTAGAGGTGGAAGAATGGAAAACAGAGTCACCATGAGGCAACCATGAATTAAGGTGCACTGGTTATTCTTCAGAAAAACCTAAAAACAAAATTGTCGTGAATGTAAAATGAAAACTCAGAAAAGAAAACAACCAAGACACATAGCTTCATAAGAAAAGGTAAGAATGATTTATTTTATTCCTGGTTCACCTTATATACCAAGGGAACCATTTATTTTACATATATTTAATTCATCATCAAAAGGTGAAGAAGTGTTGTGCCTAGGTGATTGACTTGTGCGCCCTAGGTGGGCGTTCCCCTAGGTGGCCTCCTTGTCCCAAACCCACTTCTTAATTCCAATTCTTAAGTCAACCAGGTACAGGTGATGGAAGAAACAATGTTCAGGTTAAAGTACATGTGATGGAAACAACAACCTTCACGTAAGGTATAGGTGATTGAAGAAACAACCTTCGGATATGGAATAGGTGTGATGCTAGTGACATGAAGGGTACATGCTACTATTGAAGGAGTGTGTGTAAGATGGAGAGTTCTGAATGATGGAGAGAATGGAATGAAATGAATAAATGACCCATGCACTAAGCCCAAACTCTTTGTATGCATGTCCCAAATTGGACACTTGTCAGGTTGAGAGACACTTTGGCCTACTTGTCCCCATCCTTAAAACTTAAGATAAAATAATTATCCACACCTTAGTCTTTAGGAGTAATATTATAATATTCCTTTGGAATTAATCCCTCTAGCTTAGCCCCCTTTTTAGGCTCTTAGCCCCCTCTTTTCCTTCCTAGTGGAGTTTATTCCCCCATACTCTTTATTGTGATTGGTCTACATGTAGTGATGTACTTTATTAATGATATGAGTGTTTACATATACAAAAATAGTCTCATTGGTCTTTAGCATGTAGGCTCTCCATCCTAATCATCACATAATCTTTCTGGCTTATAATAACCTGACTCGCCAACCTATAAAACATATGTACATTCACAACTAGGGATCGGTCTTGGGGTATTATTTTCTCGTCCCCTTATTTATGCATTGTCCTTAGTGCAATACATATACACATTTATCACCCAAAATCTCAAAAATCCTTAAAAATATGTGGGTATTCGACCCGCATAGCATCCTTGTGCTCCCAATTTCCATCCTCAAAACCATACTAGGTCCATTGGACCTTTACTAGCTCTATGGCTCGATTCTAACGCTGCTTGATCTTTCGGTCCAACATGCACATCAGATGCACTTGAAAAGAACCTTCTTTCTCCACCTAAATCACATTCCAATCAATAACATGAGTAGCATCAGGCGTATACTTTTTGAGCAATGATACATGGAATACATTATGAATATACATTGATGCAGGAAATGCAAACATATATGCTATAGGCCCAATCCTCTCAATGATTTCAAACGACCCATAATAACGAGATGTCAACTTTGAACAATTTCCCAACTTCAGGGAACTTATGTTGGCCTTGAATTTCAAGGATACAGGGTCACCCACTTTAAATTCCCTATGGTTTTTGCCCTTATCATCATAGATTTTCTACATATCTTGATAAACCTTTAAATTATGTTTTATTTTCATCATTTTCTCTTCCATTTCCTTGAGTAATTTTGGCCCAACCATTTTTCTATCTGTTGGGTTATCGCAACTTACATGTGTGTTGCACCTTCTACCACAAAGTGTCTCAAATGGGCTCATCTTTAGAGATGCTTGGTACCCATCATTATAAGAAAACTCTACTAAGTGTTGTTAATCCTCCCATTTATATGGTTTATCCATCACATGCATCCTCAACATATCCTCAATCGCTTGATTCACCCTCTCTGGTTTTCCATGAGATTCTAGATGAGAAGTTGTGCTAAAATTCAAATTTGTTCCAAATCCCTTAAATAATCCTTTCCAAAAATTTGATGTAAATTTTGGATCTCTGTCACACACAATTATCTTGGGTATACCATGTAGTCAATCAATTTCTCTCATATAAATATCAACAATGTTGATTTCCTTGTGAGTGAGCTTTATTGGAATAAAATGGGCATCTTTGGTAAGCTTATCCACCACTACCATGATACAATCATGTTTCTTGTTTGTTCTGGGAGGTTTGGTGATGAAATCCATTGTTAAAATTCTGATTTCTACTCAAGAATGGGTAATGGTTGTAGCAAAACATTTGGGTGTCTATTCTCAGCCTTGACATTTTGACACTCCAAACATTCATAAATACACTCAACATCTTCTTTCTTCATCCCTGGCCAATAATATTTTCTCTTGACAACTACAATAGTTTTTCAATACCCTAGGTGCCCATCATAAGGTACATTATTCATTTATCTGAATATCAAATTTTTCAATTCATGGGAATTTGGTACATAAATTATGCCTCTGTACATGAGAATTTTATCATTCCCCAGCTTATAGTCTTCACTTTTCTAATGCAACATACCTTGTTGTAATTTTGTTATTATTTCTATGTATTGCAAATATGATTTTCCAGCCTCTAAGATTTTTTCCTTCAAATCTAATTGGTACATGCTAATGGCTATAGCATGAAAGTCATGCACCCTTATACTAAGTGCATTAGTTACCTTGTTCTTTTTCCCTTTGTTATGATTTATATCAAAGTTATATTCATTGAGAAAATCTAACCACCTTCTTTGCCTGACATTTAGAGTTGATTGTTCAAATAAATATTTCAGACCATTATGGTCTGTCCTCAAATCGAACCTTTTCCCCACAAGGTAGTGCCTTCACATCTTCAAGGCATGCGCTATGGATGCCAACTCCAAATCGTGATTAAAATAATGTATTTCATGCTCCTTAAACTTCCTTGATTCATAACATACAACATACCCATTTTGACTGAGGACTCCACCTAGTCCTTCTTTACATGCATCAATGCATACAATCAAGTGTTCATTTGAATCAACAATCCTTAGTATTGGAGCATTGGTTAATAAATTCTTCAAGTGTTGGAAACTCTTTTCACACTCCAATGTCCACTAAAAATTCACTCCCTTCTTTTGCAACGAAGTGATCGAGTGTGCAATCTTTGAGAATCCTTCAATAAATCATCTATAGTAGCCTGCATGGCCCATGAATGATTTGAACTTTGTCACATTCTTAGGTCTTGACCATCCTCTAGTGCCCTCAATATTTTCAAGATCCACTGATATCACTTCCTCTGATATGATATGTCCCAAATAATGAATTTTCTTCTGATAAAAGGAGCACTTGCTCAATTTGGCATACAACGGATGCTCCCTTGACACCTGTATTACCATATTCAAGTGTTGTTCATGCTCTTCCTCTAACTTAGAATATATAATAATGTCATATAAAATTACAATGACAAACTTATCTAAGTATTCTCTAAAAATAACATTCATTAAACACATGAAGACAACTGGTGCATTTGATAACCCAAATGGCACCATTGTGAACTCGTAATGCCCATACCTTGTTCTGAAAGCAGTCTTGTTGATGTCTTCTTATTTAATTCTTACTTTATGATAACCTAACATGAGATCAGTCTTGGAGAATATTTTTTCATTCTTCAACTGATCAAATAGGTCATCAATCCTTGTCAAAGGATACTTATTATTCCTAGTTACCTTGTTCAATTGCCTGAAGTCAATACAAAGTCTCAATGTTCCATCCTTATTCTTCACAAATAATACTGGAGCACCCCAAGGTGACACACTTCGGCGTATATACCCCTTCTTCAAAAGCTCTTCAAGTTGCATTTACAATTCCTTTAATTATGGTGTACTCATCCTGTAAGGGGTGTTGGATACTGGAGCTTCTCTAGGCATCAGATTGATGGAGAAATCAATGTCTCTTTTAGGGGGTAATACTCATATTTATTTAAATACATCCTCAAACTATTTTAGTACTACATAATCTTCAATATTTGACACCCTATATTTAGGTGTCTCTTCCATATGAGCTGCAAATATTTGACACCCTTTCTTGTAAATTTTCTTCAGCTGCAATGCTGAGATTTGTTTGACAGTTATTTCCATGGGAATTCTCTGTAGTATCCTTAGGTTTTTTTCCCCATCCCAACAAGTAAATGGTTTATTATAACAATCTAGGATAGCATGGTGTTATTCCAACCAATCCATACCAATTAGATATTCATAGGAACCTAAAGGAAATATGTTCAAATCTGCCTTGGTGCTCAACCCATTCATTTCCATTAGACATGACTTTACTATCTCATTAATTTTTCTTTTGGCTCTCGTAGCCAGCTGCACCAACCAATATTTTCCATGCTTTCTTCTTGGCAAATGAAATCTTTCCACTATCTTAGGATCTCTATAAATATCACTAGCTCCTAAATCAATTAAAATAACAATGGTTTGGTTGTTGATCCTACCTTCCACTTCAATAATATGTGACTGAAAATCACCTTGCTTGTTGTCCAGGATGCATAGATCCTAGGTACATTTCTATCGATGTCCTCCATTGTTTCATCTTGTTGTACATTGTGAACAATCCTCACTTTTTCACCTCTGTGAGGACAATATTTATACATATGATCTCCCTTACAAACCCAAGATTGAATAGGTGGTTTCCTTGGCCTTTGCCCACTTGTCTCAATCATTTTGGGTTCTCTAGAAGCTGACTCTCCCTAAGGATTATTTATGAATAATTGTGACTTAGTCCCCTTATTCCTCTAGTCCACATTATATTTCTTCTTGTCTTCCCAATATTTTTGTAAAGTTGTCCTTCCTTTATGTTGATCATAAAGACATTTAGCTCACCTCATGGTCTCCTCTAATGTATTGGGATCATAATATTGTATCTTGTCAGTGATGAATGATGGAAACTCACTCAAATACCTCTGAATATTAAATGTCTCATCCTTGATGAAAGAAACATACTTTAGCAGTTCTAAAAACCTGCTTTCATATTAATCTATGGTCATACTCCAAAGCTTGAGCTCAAAGAACTCCTTCATTTTCTTGTCATAGTATCTCTCAGTCAAGTATTTATTTTGAAAATACTTCTTGAATTCCTTCCAAGTAACATTTTTCTCTTTAATGTGTTTCACCTGCACAAATTGGTCCCCCCACATGGATTCCTTTCCCTTGAGATGATATATGGCAATTTTTCCTTCTACGTGTGAAGAGTAATTATGCAATTGAAAATACTTTCTCATTCCTAGCATCCGTGTCTCAACATCTCCATCCTTCTTGTGCTCACCATCAAAGGTAGGAGGCTTGATTTTGTTCATTTATCCTTGTATCTCATCAACCCCAGACCTATTCTTATGCTTCCTAATAGGGGATGAACTTGAGCTATTGTGTTCTCTTCTAGTGGAATGCCTTGGGGAGTGATGGTGACGTCTACCAACACTTCTTTTTCTTCCTCTCTTGTCACGAGACCTGTGACTTCATGATTTGTTGGAATCATCCTCCTTATCCATTTTCTTTTATATTTTGTCCAAGCTCTGCATTAAATTTATGTTCAAGTCCTCATGTGTCTCCTTAGCTTTCATATGCCTTTCATTATCATCTTTATAAACTTGTACATCCCTTTGAAAATTTCTAATGGCCTCTACCAAGTTCATGCTTTCTTTCTTTCCTTCTCTGTGTCCATTTGAGTTTGTACCTTCATTACCCACATGGACATCCATCCCTCTGATCTCATATTCCTGTCTATAATCCCCGTATGTATTTTCCATCCCTCTGCATTCTATGTTGATCCTATTATGATCTAATTTTTGTTAACTCTAGAAAATATGCATCCAACATAACTTGTTAGGCTAATTGATTTATCATTTGCATGAAATTATGAAAAATTCTAGTTCAATAATGCATCAGACTTCTTTATTCTTATTTTATGAGAAATTGACTCTCCAACTCAATTTTTTGGGTGAACAATTATATTCTACTATCCAAGATATTTCAAATGAATGCTCCCTTTCTTAATTCTATGTCTTGAGCAGAATGTTATGGTTATTTGAAAAATTTCCCTTTCTATGAGGGCATTCCTTGTACAGGTGATCTTCTTCAGAAGACAAATTGGTTCTTGGATCCGTGTTGAATCCTCTCTTAAGGTTCATAGGATCCTGTGATTTCCTTCAAATGAAGGTTCGTACAAATCAGAAACCCATGGGATCCTTCTCTAAGCACCCTTTTGTCTTTAAAATCAATTTTCGGGAACTAACCCCTTTACTTTGGCCCCCAGTGTCATGTGCCTGTGGGATAGAACTAGGGATTTACCTATATGGTGCTTATCTGGATATTCAGGACTTTGGAGCTCCAGAACTTCGGGTTTCGAAGGTTTCTCCTTCAATACATTCCAATTCCTTTCAATGTCTAATTGGTGCACTTTCGAATGGGTTCTTCTCCAGATCTTCGGGACTCCAACGCTCTAGAACTTCGGGCTTCAGAGGTTTCTCCCTCACCACACTCCAATTCTCCCAAATTTTGAATTCAAAAACTTCCAAATGGTCACTTCTTCTAAGCTTCGAAGCTCTGGTGATTTAGAACTTTGGGCTTCAAAGTTTTTTCCAACACAAAAAAACACTCCCTCTGAACATTGAAGTGGAAACCCCCCCCAAATGATCATTTATCTAGATCTTCATTACTTTGGTTCTCTAGAGGTTTTGGCTTCTAAATATTTCTTAACACAACACTAGAATTCACCCAAATTCTGAATTGGCGAACTACTTCGATGCTCTCCGGCTTCAGAGCTTCAGACTTCAGGGTATTTCACAACACAACATTACCCTTCCTCCAAATGTTGAAGCGAAAAAACCCTGAAGGGTTCAAGAATCAATGCTTCCCACTCCTTGATGAGATCAAAGGTCAATAGGAGATTTGGTACTTCCTATGAAATTAACGCACTATACCCCCAAACTATCGAATGTGGAATTTGAGATCAATGTCTCTCGCTCCTCCTGCAACTAACAACTGGGAACACCTCTAAAAGTCTGGGCTTCAAGAGTTTTGAGGCTATAATGCACACTGCCTCCCAAATTTCTGAATGCCAAATTGGTGATGTGATGGTATCTACGGTCCAAGTGTCCTTGTCAATGGATAACCTATATTGACTCTCGGATTCAGGGCTTCGATAACTTTCACATCAGAACACCTTTTATCCATAATCCTCTGGATTGTCGAACTCCCAAAGGTTTGAGAATATACTTGCACATGTCCCTAATGACCAACGGTCTAGATTTACTCTGCAGTTTGGGACTTTGGGATATTTTCCTCCTGGAAACACAAGGACCCATTTCTCCAAGAGTGTCGAACCACCGAACTGTCATGAGATCTATAGCTCACACTCGCCTACACGTAGCTTCAATGGATGGGTTATGATATTCTCCATAGAGCTTCTCCTCTAGTATGGGGTTTTATCCAATTACCCAGATTTGTTCCATGACCAATCCTATAGTTAGGAATTTCTCCCTGTGGTCTATGACATAGATTCACTCCGGGACTTCGGAGCTTCAGGGATTTTGCCTCTTTCACGACAAAAGTATTAAAATAGTCGGAGCAAAGAATTCTAAAGGACTAGGGGTTTTTTTTTTTCACTTCTTTACCCTAATCTGACAACCCTCGTTCTTTCGCACTCATATCCAACAAATTGAATCTGATCTCCTCTCTAGTGTTCTCTCCTCTCGTTTGGGTTTGATTCAATGGCTCAGATTAAATATAGTGGCTCAATCCAACAGATATTGTGGTTTCTCAAACTGCTACACCTCCGTAGTTTTTGAACATATTTAAGTTGTGTTCTCAGCTCCCTCCTAGTACCCATGGACGCACTGTAACTCAAAGTTTTGGAATTTCTACTATGATTCTATGTGAAAAATTCTCTTCAATTTAAACTTACTTGGCCCATCAAGGTTCAGTGTTGGAAACCTAGCTCTAATACCATATTGTAACAACACCACTTGGCCACCCACACTGATTAACATCTCTAATACTTATATTTCCATCAGCTATGATGCCATAGTGTAGCATCCCTAGCCACCTACTGGGATATGCCCCTTCTCTGCTCAACATTCCTTCGACTACCCCACTTCCCTTCCAGGGCTTTAACAACAAGTCAGATAGGAAGTATCAGAGCACTGAATTTTCATTTGGGCTCCCTCGGGAAATCAATTCCCAACAATTCTCTCATCTAGAGAGAGTTTCTCAGAGGCCTGACAACTCTCCTCTTCAATCCCATGGGCTTGAAAACCTGCCTCTTCAATCCCATGGGCATGACAACCCGCTTCTTTAGTCCAACTCTTAATTCAACTAGGTACAAGTACAGGTGATGGAAGGAGATACATTTATGTTAAAGTACAAGTGATGGCATCAATGAGCTTCAGGTAAGGTACAGGTGATGGAAGAAACAACCGTCGAGTATGTAACAGGTGTGCGGCTAGTGACAGGAAGGGTATGGGTTATTGATAAAGGAGTGCATGTAGGATGGAGAGATCTGAATGATGGACAGAATGGGATGAAATAAATTAATGGCCCATTCACTAATCCCAAACGCTTTGTATGCATGTCCCAAATTGGACACTTGTCAGGTTAAGAACCACTTTGGCCCACTTGTACCCATCCTTAGAACTTAGGATAAAATAATTATCCACACCTTAGTATTTTGGAATAATATTATAATATTCCTTTGGAACTAATCCCTCTAGGATATCCCCCTTTATAGTCTCTTATAACCTCCTTTCCCTTCCTAGTGGATTTTATTCCCCCATACTATATATCATGGTTTGTTTACACACAACGATGTACTTTATTAATGATATGAGTGTTTACATATACAAAAATAGGCTCACTATCCTTTAGCATCTAGGATCTTCGGCCTGATAATAACATAAGCCTTATGGCCTATAATAACCTGAATCACCAACCTATAAAACATATTTACATTTACAACTTGGGCTCGGTCTTGGGGTATTACAAACAAAGTAGGGTTTAAAGCCCTAGAATTTATTTATAAATATGTAATGGGTTGGGAGAAAATGAGTTTTGCTAGGTTTTGTTCCTCTTCTTCTTGAGTGAGTTGAAGAAGTAACCATTGAGTCTGTGTCAGAGTGTTGAGGAGATGTTGTAGAGAGAGAGAAATATTTATTACACATAATGAATAGTCTAGGGGAAGGGAAGGATACCATGATGTATTTTTGTAAAGCGCAATGTGCAAGCCTGAGACAATTGCATAAAGAACAATAAAGAAGCTAATCATTCTGGACATAGCCCAAACTTGGGTGAAACACATTAACTACTATGTTGAATGTAATATCATGTGATTTTTCATTGATTATGTCTAGATGCATATTAAATTAGATTTGTCTTATGTGTAATCATTGCGTAATATTTACAAATGGTAAAATAATGGGTTTATGTTGTAATATGGAATATACTGGTATTATGAACCTAAATTCACAAAGCATATAACGAAGAGAAAAGACAAAATAATGCTCACATGACCAATAAGTAAGAATGAATAGAATGATCACCTCTCATTCGCTCACTACTGCAGAAACCTGGTTCCTGCAATCCTAATAGATAACTTGGGTGAGACTTCATTTACATGTAGGTGATGCTGAAAGGGTTGTTATCTGAAGAGTTTTTGTTGGTCAAGATAATTTGAACCTGGGGTTTTACAAATGCACACAATGCAGAAGATTCATGAAAAATCCTAAGTATAGAATATGTGCATAGAAGAAGAAGGGAGACTCGGAAGTACAATGCACAATTGAGCCCCATTCAAGAGTACAATGCATAATCAAAAGAATAAAATAGAGGAATAAAATTAGAAGAATAAAACAAGGGAATAAAAGAAGAAGAATAAAGAAGAGAAATAAAAGAAAAAGAATAAAGTAGGGAATAAAGAAAGAGAATAAAGTAGGGGAAAAGGAAAGATGATAGCGCGACATGCTAAAGATATAAGGACGCACAAAATAGGAAAAAAAACATTCCGAGTGAACAGGTAGCATGCAGACGGAAAATCAGGAAAAACATATCGAAAAACACCTTAACTTGAGTTATCATGTATTGTAATAGGGTTTTGGAATGAACAAAGTAGGGTTTTAAGCCCTAGAATTTATTTATAAATAAGTAATGGGTTAGGAGAAGAGTGGTTTTGTTGGTTGTTGTTGTTCTTCTTCTTGAGTGAGTTGAAGAAGTAACCATTGAGTCTATGTTTGAGTGTTGATGAGATGTTGCAGAGAGATAGAAAGGAGTGCGTTGTGTTAGCACTATGTAAATCTATCTCGCTGAAAGACAAATGACAAAGGTAACTATTGCAACCAACTTTAGGTTGGATTCTGACCCTTCCAACCATAGAGGGATCTCTCTGGCATATAGCTATTTAAAATACTCAAAAGATTTGGCAATGCACACACAAAGGTTAGATTCATCCATAGGATAAAATTTAAAAGTGGTAGGAAAAAACAGGAGAGTAGGGACATTAGGAAATGGGGTCAATTCCTAAAAAAGTGTGAATATTTATAAGCTATGTATTCCAGAGGGAACATAGGAAAATTAGGTATGATTTTCAACCAAATAAGTAATATGAGATGGTAGAGGGAAAGAAATGAAAGACTACTATCAAAGACATAGCGTTATAAGAAGAAACATAAAGGTTGGATACTGAAAACAGAGCACCACTCAAGGGTGAATTCTGAACCAGAAACCAATAAACATACAACAAGTATAATCAATATGAGAAGGAGCACCAACAAGGTGAGTTCTTTATTTCTCTTAAATATTATTGCTAGACAAAAAACACATTCATGAATATGAAATACAAGAAAACATATTGAACATCAACACCGTGATGAATATCCGCTATCTAAGAAAACTTTCTCTACTTATATTAAAATCCACAAGAAATTGCAAAGTTTTCCTTATACAAGGGCAGGCCCTTCTCCGGCTAATAGGACCATTCATTTATCTTTTTAACAATATATATAGATAAATTACATATGATACCCCAAAACGGATCATCTTCTCTAAGATTCCAAAAATAGATATCGGTCACAGAGGGAGTAATGTACCAAAACCAAACTCCTACTTTCTAGGGAACATTATAAACATAAAACCAAAATTTTTGAGATCTTTACCCTGACTTCCAATTGTCTGGATCATCACACGATTCCCTGAAATATACTCAATTTAGCTTGCAATTTATTTTAGGTTTGCAATCTCTTCCTTTAAGGTGTCAAGCCAACCAGGTTGGCTTTCTTAAGTACCTTCAACCGTTCCAGCTTTAGTCTCTATCTTCCATTGCTTGTTTCTTTTACACTTTCCAACTTGCATGTAGTATCCGTCTGCATATCCATTAATTATCAAATCCTTCGTAATATGATTCAATATAATCTCTTCACCTGATCCTGGTTCATCTGCAGATTTTGTGTGGAATTTTGTTGCCAGTAGTTGCACATGCCTTTCTTTCTTCTTAATTTATAGTTTTGTCATACTATTCGAATTTCTTGGTTTGTTGAAGGTCGTTGGATCTTTCTTCTCCATTTCCTCTGGTTTGCCAGGAAACTCGAGACTATTTCCCTCAACT
>SNQJ01S0061439.1:24026-41892 GCA_010110895.2 Picea sitchensis | reverse complement strand
CATTTGGCATCTTTCTCAGGATGATTGGACACTTTTGGTAGCAGGGCATAATTATTCAGGGCTTCAGCATTCTATCAGGACGTGGCAGATCTGCTTGATTTAGTCTTCATTGTATATCCATCCTTTGGAGGCTCATTTTTTATTGTCGGGAGCATTTTGTAGCAGCTCATATCTATTGCTTGTACGACCATCTGAGGTTTATGCCAGATCGGCCATCTATTGTATTGATCTTACATTTCTCATAATAAAAAGGTCAGATCTTTACTTGTGCTTCTACATCTTGAATATATTGTGATCTCCACATGTTGATGAATCTTGTATGCATTTAAAAACTCAATAAATTAGTAGTAGTTAGTGATTCCAAGAAAGAATTTGGCTTGGGATCATTACAGTGCTACATGAATTTTTTATCATATAGCAACACTAAGTCTCCCACTTGAAACTTTTTTTGTTTAATATGCCTATCATGCCATGCTTTTTCTCTTGCCTTTTAGACTTGTTGATGGAATCCTGCGACAAATCGGTCTTCCTCGAGTTGTAACAACCGTGACAATATTTCCTCTACTGCACCAGAGACTGAAAGATCAACAATCACTGCAACATGCAAGATTGGTACAATAAATTCCATTGGTATTACTTCTTATTTCCCATATACCAACCTAAAATGTGCATGTCCTATCAAAGTTTTGCTTGTATTCCTATATGCCCATAATACCATAGGGATCCTCAAGTCCCAATTATCCCTTTCTAAATTACAAATATTTTTCAAACCATTCTCTAAAATTTTATTGAATGCTTCTACTGTCCCATTTGCATGAGAGTGATACGGCGTGCTCCTATGATGGTGAATTTGAAACTCCTCTGTCAATGCTGCAATCGACTTATTCAGGAAGTGTGTTTGTTGATCACTTAGTAAAATGTTTGGGCAACCAAATCTTGTAACAACATTCTCAAACAAAAATTGTGTAGCAGTCTTTGCGCTACAGTCCCTTACCACTGTTGCTTCTTCCCATCTAGTCAAACATTTTGTCGCAATGATTCTATACCTAGCTCTTGACCTCCTAGCTGGTGGATGAATCAGTCCAACGAAGTATATTTCCTATTTATAAAAATCCTATAGTGTAACTCGTGGATGCAAAGGAATCTCATCCCTTCAGGATGGCTTTCCAACCCTTTGAAAAACATCACATCTAACATTATTCTTTAGCATCCTTGTGAAGTGAGGGCAACCAGATTCCTGCACACAAAATATTTTGCATTGTTTCTTTATATCCGTATTGTCCTCCTGCAATACCTTTGTGTGATTTTGATAATATCATTATCCTTTCATGCTCTAACACACATCATCTTAATATCCCATATGCACCTATCTTATATAATTTTTCTGCAATTAGCTAATAGTTCGTTGCCTTAACCATTATTTGTTTCTTCTGTGTCATGTTCGATGGAGCCTTTCATGTACTTAATAATTTCACAATGTATGCAAAGTAATCATCCACCATTTGAACTACAAATAAATTCACATTTGGTAAACTATTATCTAAATCCCCTGCATCTTCTCCTGATAGAATGCGCGATAAGTGATCTGGTCCTGCATTCAATTTTCATGGCTTAAAGATGACTTCAAAGTCATATTCTTGAAACAAAAGTAACCATCTGTAAATTCTCTTCCCGAACGTTGGCTTGTTCACTAAGTATCTTAGTGCAGAGTGCTTTGTATACATATTGAAATGAGAACCCAAAAAATAGTGTTTAAAATTCCACAACACATACAACATTGCCAACCCCTCTCGTTTTGTTGTAGTGTAGTTCTTTTCTTCTATTGACAACTTCTTACTTGAAAATGAAACTGGGTGGTCTAACTCTCCTTCTCCTGGTTGAGATCATACTACTCCCAAAGCTACGGACAACACATCCACATGAACATGGAATTACTTCTTCCAATCTGGGAATATCAGAATTGGCGTAGTCACTAACTTATGCTTCAATGTGTCCAAACCTTTCTGGAAGTCTGCATTCCACTAGAATTCAGCTTCTTTCTTCAACAAATTCTCCATGGGTGTTGTAATCCGTGCATATACTTTAATGAAATTCCGATAGTATCTTGTATGGCCTAGTGTTGTTATTAACTATAGTACTAATGTAGGTGGTGGTAAGTCTAGAATAATTGCAATCTTGGAAGGATCCACTAGTAAGCCTTGCTTATATACTACATGGCCCAACAAAATTCCAAAAGGTGCAAAAAAAATACATTTTTTCAAATTCAATGAAATCTGACATTGTCTACACCTATCCAACATTAATCTCAGTACTTCTATATGATCTTTTAATAGACTAAACATGGTCCAATCATCTAAATAAACTTCAAGAAACTTATGAACAAATTCCTTAAAGGTTGCAAGAACTACTCTTGAAAAAATTGCAGGTGCATTCTTTAGCCCAAAAGGCATCACTATGTACTGGTAGCTTCCCCACTCTATCGCAAAGGTAGTATTATGTCTTTCTTCCTTTATAATATTTATTTGGTGATATCATGAGAATCCATCTGTGGAAGAGTAGGCCTCATGCCCCCCTAAATTATCTATCACTTCATATATAAAAGGTTTTAGAAATGGATCATGCAGACATGCATCATTTAACTTCCTTAATTCTACACAAATTTTGATTCCCCATGTTTTTTTATCTTGTACTACCATTGGAATTATCCATTCTGATTCTACTACCAGCTCAATGATTACTGCTTCTAACATTCGGTCTATCTCTTCCTTTACCTTCTCTTATACTTCGGGTTAAATCTGTAGGGTCTCTGTCTTACTATTTTAACATCTGGTTTCAAAGGGATCTTCATTTCTCCTTACTCACTAACGATCCCTTTCATTTATGAAAATGTAGTTTGGAATAGATCCTAATACTCGCGTAGTAAGTCTGCAATATTTTCCATAGTTTCATCATTCCAGTAGTCGCCTATCTGCACAAACTTTGGATTCACTTTTTTTCCAATATTCACCTTGCGTTTCCTTAATGGATATGCATACGCAATGACCTTTTACTGCATGTTCCCCCTCAGTTTCAGGTATTTGTATATTTTTGAGATCTTCCTCATCTTGATATTCTTCACCAACATTATAACATTCCAGTATTTCATGAATCGTCATAGAATCTCTATGCGCACTACACATAGATACTACATCCACCATCCTTTCTACTAAAAAAATATTTCTCCTAATGGCATAAAAAGCTACATATACTAATGATGATTCATTTTCAAAAGTAAATGTTATCTTAAACCTTTGAGTTAGCTCATCCCAGTTCATTGTTTCTCTGTGCAGTTCTAGTTCTAGGTACTAGTTCTTGGGGATCGTATCCAATGTATGTATGAACCTATGTGTCCATTCCTTATGTAGTATCGAACTCCATATCCTTCTACTTTGTGCAATATGATCTGTCAGGTCACTAAATCATGTATACTTTTACGTAATATACTCAACCTCGGTACCAAATCTAAATTGCATTAATATCTTACACTACTTCCAGTCTTCTATTCCTTCTTTATGTGAATCCCACCATCTGGCTAGAGTGGCCTTCAATAAAACATCTAATTCTAACAATATTTGTTGTTCGGGTATCTGCAATTCAAGCACCTTTATAAAAGAGCCTATGTCATTCAAGCAATCATACTTGGGCGGCTCACATAACTTCTTACCAATATAGTACAATGGTTGAGTAATGCAGGCACATCATCTAGTTGATACTTCATGAATCCTTTGTTTCTAGTGTTCCAAACCTTCCTATGAATCTAACATACATGAGCTAATTCTTCTCCAACTTAGTGCGCCATCGACAATTGGATTAATGCAGTCATCCATTTTCACAGTCATGTTATACAGGTTATCAATTTCATTCCCTTTAGTTGGTTCTATGTATCTCTTTCCTTCTGTCAGATCCAATGGTGCATTAACCTTCAAGTCCCGTACTTCGAAGATCATTTCCCTTCTCTTTATATTAATAATATCCTCATTGTCAAAGGCCCATTCAAGTCTCATTAAGGTTGGATATCGCTGACTATCATCCACGATCTCCATAATTTTGAAATCTGCTATGCCACAAACGCCATCTATATTCACAAGTACCCCTAACAATCGACCAATTGGTACTATATTATGTTGGTTCACCAATCTTAAGTGGACATGTGTAACATACCCAACCACCCACGGGATCGCCACACTACTTCAAAACTCACTTATGAAATGATTTCAAATTTTGATAGATTTTTAATTAACAAAGAGGCATGAAATATTCAAATGCAGAGATCAAGATTCATGCTACAAAATAAAATAAATGAATATAATTCCATACACAACAATAACCAGGAAGCATGCACATTATAAGCATGAATCTCAAAGATAATAATTAATACACAATAGAAATAAATATATAGGTAAATGAAACCATGACAGAGAGCACTTATCTTTAGTGAAACAAACCACCAATTGGATGAAGACCAAGGATGTTCCACCCAACCATAGACAATGTTGTTCCAAGTCTCAACAACGACGTCACCCCTGAGGCATGGCTATGATTCCACAAGGATGGTTCTAGGGTGTCACTCATCCTCCCAAACCAGTCAACACTCAAGCTCTCACAGGATTCTCAACACACACAACAATCCAAAGTACACCAACTATCTTCTATCCAACTTGCACAACCCAAGAGAATGTAATCCCTTCTCTACCACACAATCCCTCAGGTTGTCCACCTCCTTCCAAGGCTCCAAAGCATCTGGTCAAGAATCTCCATGTCGAGACTCTCAGGATTCACAACTGTTAGAAAAACTTAACACGTGTCAATGCATTTTAGACATGAAAGCATTAATTCATGGTTGGAATACACCAACAATCATTACATTCAACAAAACAATGGCTCCTCTCCAACAGTTCATTTTTCTTTCCCAAGACAAGATCAAAATGAATGAGGAATGATGAATGGGTGAAAGAGTGAATGGAGAGAGAGAACAAAATGAAAGGTGAGAACCCCCAAACAACCCAAAGATGGGTATATATATATATTTCTTGGAAATCAACTTAGGCTTCCCCATCATTTCCCATGTTTGCTTCGGTAAAACATTTACATCAAAACCCAAGTCTAAAATGACATTGTTCATGTCATATTCCCCAATATTCACATTCAGTTTGAACTCTTCGCTTGTCCTCCTTTTATGCAGTACTTGATTCACTACCCTCTGCATGGTAGGAACTTCCCATTCTTGCACACAATGATAAATAATTCCACACAATGTATTCAACGTAGTTTCATCTTTCATCAATTCTAAAAAAAAAATTAGAAATTATTTCAAAGTACTTATCTGTTGAGGCGACCTTTCTGGGATAGTACGATCAGAGACTGAAGGCATGCTATCCACAGGAGGTGCAGATGATGTTGATGCTATCCAATCTGGTCCAAGTGTCTCCTTCCTTGTTTTTTGTTATGTCTCTTTTTCTTGTTGTGGGTCAAATGTCGTCATAGTTCCTACTGATTTCTTGACCCATTGCTCAATCTGCATCCCCTTATTCATCACATCCACGCCTGTACTAGCTCCTTCGCACGTGACAATGACTATTCTAGTTCCTTTGTCACGCTTCTCTATTGATATCTTCTGTATGTTTTGATTTGGATTCTAGCTTTGATACCCTCTTTCCTGCCACTTTGTAGGTAGTTGCAGCTATTTTTTTGTCACATGATCCATTGCTCTACAATACATGTAGGTTGTACAAGGATTTTGACACTCACAGGATAAGTGTCCTGGATGATTACAATTGTAGAAGATTATTGGTCTTGTACCTCCTCTGCCAAAACCGCCTCTACTGCAACCTCTACCAAATCCTCCTCAGACTCCTAGAATAAAGCCTCTCTAATTGTTATATTGTGGAATGCCTCCTTTTGTCGCAGTATTTTCCTCCTAAATTCTATACATATCTGAAGTGCGCTTTCTCATCCAGACAAATGCGTGACAGTCCTTCTCCTCATGCCTAACTGACTTACAAAAGTTACAAAATAAATTCTGGGGTGTACTCTAGTATTTATTTAGTAGTAGACAATCATGCAGATGATGTCCCCATTTCTTTCATATTTCATAGTACCCTCCTCTTGGTAACAGGAATGATGCTCCAGTCTCCAAATACTATGCAAAGGCTGGGAATTCGTCCTTATGGTGGCCTTCATTCCTACATGTGATACACCAGCCTTGTTCCCTCTTCTCCTTTCCTTTTGTAAGCTCTACGAATTGGATTGTCAAGGAAGATAGCTGTGTCTAGACTTGAGCCATCCCATCACCATCCCCTACGACAGATGCTTCCAACTTTATTGCAATCTCCAAATTTTCAGGCTACGACAAAACCTTTCATTGCATCAACAAGAAACGAATGTGTGGTAATAGTTTTGCGATAAACCATTCATTGTGTTGTTGATACGAAATTTGGATTGTCAATCTACCCATGAAATCGTTAAATATTCGATCATAGTACCAAACTAACTCATTCTTCACTTGTTTGATTTCCTTCAATTTTGTAATGTATTTCGACTCAGATTTTGACTTCTTGAATTATTTCAATAATGCTTGACAAATTTTTTCCAATGTCCTCATTTGACCTACTGGTGTAGTACTCTGCAGTTTCATGTACTAGACTAATGTGTGGTTTCTAAATGTTTTTTCCAACTATGTAATATTTGTGGCCTCATCTTGAACATTCTTCGCAGCCCAAGTTGTCTCACATAAAAATAGATGGTGTTTCGGGTCCTTTGACCCAACTCCTTGGAACTCAAGAATTCTCGATGTATTGTCTACCCTTTCCATGGTGTTTTGCATAGTACCTCCCCCTAGTGTTGCTGGATGATGCTGATTTGACACATTGCTTCCACCGATATGGATACCACTATTTTGATTTCCTCTACTAACTATAAGTTCTTTTGACAAATATTAAAATGTTATCTCAGATCTAGGTGATGCACATGGGGTCGTGGGTTCCATGTAGGATCGAGTCTCAGTAGGACTTAATGGCTCTTCTATTATAGGACTGAACTAAGGATATTTTCCCTCTCCTTTTGTGCCTGGTATTTCTACATTCTGGACTATTCTGCAGGGTTCTATCCTTTCATACTCACTGCACAAATCTACTTTATAAGCCCCAATTGTCAACCTCTTGTATCTTTGTTTATTGCGTAGTACTCCAAATTCATCTTCTTCTTTTGATACACTTTCTTCATTTCTATGCATCCTTGGTCCCTCCCTTCCTTATTTAGTTCTTTCTTCATTCCTTCCTACCTTCATACAATCCTTCGGTCATCCCCTAGTTCCCCTATGTGCATGAATCCCCCTAGAAATAAGATTCCATCGTCATCACACATTTTTTGCACAACAACATCTTTATCCAGGTACCCAATGCTTTCAAAAACCTTCTGCGTGGACCCTTGATTAAATCCCTTTCTGCAACATTATACAACTAGGTACAATCCATTGCAAATTTCGTAATAGACCCCCCTAGTATGCTATTCAACCAAAAATCAACTGCGCAAGAAGTAGTATTGCTTACATAATTCAATTGTCTTACCAAATCAGGGTTCCAGTTCCTTGGAGCTACACTTTGGTATCTTCCAGTATTCTCCACTAACTTTTCCAATCATTCAGCTAAAATATTCAGAAATTCACCAAATAAAATCTCATGTAGATATGTGTACACATACATTTGAAACCATTGTTCATTGTTGATCCCATGGTTTTCATTCTCTCCTTGGGAAAATTCTCCCTCCTTCCTTTCCAACCATTCAAGGATATCCTTCTTAGTCGGTCTCCAAAACATTCCCTCAATTACAAATTTTGGGTCTTGGAAATGGAACCATTTGTTGGCACACAATTATAATACTTTAGGTTCAAGTTATTCAACCAACAAAACCCTTAGTAATCGGCCCTTTCGACATCACCTGCATGAAAGTGAAGTCTCACTCGAGGTATCTATTGGAGTTGCATGAACTAAGTTTCTACAGAGATGAGGGCATGGGAGGCCATCACCATAACCATTAATACTTATTTACCCTGTGTGTAGTATCCTTATTTAACATCCTTTCTATTGGTTAATAAACCCTCTATGCAACTTCTATTATCTAACAATAGTTATTTTTACTAGAAGAGTTGTGGAACATTAACCCATCCAAGATTCATTCAATACCCTAAACCCTAGTGTGCAAAAACAATATAATATAGATCACGATGTAACCAAGCTACTGAATCATTCATTATTATTGTGCATCAATCCTATGCTAAACAAATCTATATTAATCATGCATAGACATAACATCCACAACTAATCACATCAACAGACACATGAAACACATTATTTTAATGGGGTTCACCCAATCCTTGGGCTATGTCCATGGATGAAGGAGAATGAGATAATTGGAACACATTACCATCATTACCATCACAATTACTATCATATTAGTTCTTACTACATGGATGAAGGAGAATGAGATAATTGGAACACATAGTGAATCCTTTAAGGAGATGAGTAAGTAGAAATACATACATTTTCAAACTCATTTCCCCCCCAAAATTTCATATGGAGCAATTAATATGAATCTCTATACCAAGTAGGAAGAAACTAAAGTCTCTAATTCTTGAGTGTGTTGAACACAAGAAAAATTCAAGTCATTCAATTTTTATGTGATCTCAGTCTCTTTAAGTGTAATACCCCTAAGCCAAACCCCAATTGAAATCTAATTACAAGTATGCGCATAGGCTGGTGAGCTAGGAAGATCTTTTGGCCAATGAGCTTGGTTAGTATTGTGTATTTTCACTTGGAAATTAATGAAAGAAAACATGATTGCATGCAAACCATTCTGACAATAAGGGTAAGGGGGATAAACTCCACTAGTGTGGGAAATGAGGCTAAGAATCTTAGGAAAAAATGGATAAACCTAAGGAGGATTAAAAAAAAGACAATATTTTAATAATATTTTCTTAAAAGTTTAATCTATGGATACATGTATACTGTGTTATCCTAAGTCCAAAGAGGGGGGAAAGGAATTACCAAGTGGGTTAAATAGGGATACATGGAGTGAAAAGTGTCATTCTATTGACATGCAAATACAATGGGATCGATAAAACTCAGAGAGGGGACGAGAAAAGGGGAAGAGGTTGGGTACCATATGTCGGTTGTGGAATGTGATGCTGCAAGAATTACCATTCTATGGAAAAACGATGAAAGGGAATTATTGGGAGTTAAGTAGAAGAGGTGGGTTGTCTGGCCTATGTGCATTCTCTCTAGGTGAGAGAATTGTTAAGTTGAAGAGGCGGGTTGTCATGCTTGTGTGCATTCTCTCTAGGTGAGAGAATTGCAGGGAATTTAATTCCTAGAGGTGCCAAGTTGTCGTCACAGAAATCTAATTATTCCTATCCATCTTGTCACTGAGTCCTGGAAAGGAAGTGGGAATACATATGGGACACACTTCCTGGGTGGGACAAGCATGTCAGGAAAGTAGATTCTGTATAATTGTTGTTGAACTTGGCACCTGTATTGAGATTTTGTTGCTGTTGAGAGACCTCCTGGGATAGATTTTACTTGCCCAAGTGGAGTTCAAGCCCAGCTCGGGGGTGACCTATTCTCAGTTTTTGGGGAACAATGTCTAAGGTTGGGAGGAAAGTCATAGGTCTGCATGCATTTGGTGGTTCAATTGTTCTAGATAAGTGTTCATTATGTGATTGTTTAATTATTGTTGATTGAGAATGTATGAAATCTTGTGTTGAGTATTAGTGTGCAAAATACTATGAATTTTGGTCACAAATAATTGTTATTCTTAACAACGTTTAGTAATATTCTCTATAAAAAATGTATAGGTTATGTAAATGGGTAATTATGTCATGGGTTCCATAATTTCCATTATCTGAGCATATTGGCGATGAGACTGGCTCAATAATAAAGTGTTGTAGTTGTAATACCCTGAAAATGCTTATCAACGACTTTGTTTATATATTCAACTGTCTAGGTAGAATTAATAATTGTACACATGAAATGTGGGGTAATTACCCATATTGTTACAAGAAAACTTAAGTATGGACAATCTTAAGTGAGTAAAAAATTGGTATTTTGGGGTAGAAACGCCTTGAGCAACTACAAATAGTGCGTTGGGCGCAAATTTCTCATCCTTACATTGTGTTGAGAAAATATTAACAGTTAGAGGCAGGTTTTACAGCCTCTAGATGGTCCTAAGAGTCTTAGGAAAACCTCAGAGAAAAACTCGGAGCATTAAAGATTAGATATAGACTAATTTAATGACACTGGAGTAGAATTGGATATGGTACT
Organism: Picea sitchensis; assembly: GCA_010110895.2. Taxonomy (NCBI): domain Eukaryota; kingdom Viridiplantae; phylum Streptophyta; class Pinopsida; order Pinales; family Pinaceae; genus Picea; species Picea sitchensis. The sequence goes on along the minus strand of SNQJ01S0061439.1, from coordinate 31,540 downwards.
TTGAAGAAAAGACTCCAATAAACATTCTTCATCGTAGTATATATCGGGATGGTGACAAGTAATATCATCCATCCATTGAAGCAAAACCAAAATAGATCTTGTCTGTCGATTTTGGTGGATTTGTTCGAGGAGGTCAAAAGGTAGGTGACATCATGATGTCACCAACCCAATACACAAAAGAAAATTGTCCTAACTTGGAAGGTCATTTGAGGAATCAATGATGATGGGTATTTCATGTCATTCCACATGGAGGGTCCATGAGGAGGGTGGCCACGGTGCCACATGGCATGGTGTTATGGTCTTGGGTAAATGAAGGGTGACATGGTTTGAGTGCCACGTGTCAAGCCAAGTGACAAATGTTGGGTAGGTCCACATCTGTAATGTGTAGGAAGTGGACTTAGGAGCATGAAAGGTCCACGGAGATGGGAAGGTGAGATGAATTAGTCTGTGAGTACGTGAGTCCACCAACTTGTGAACCCGATAAGATCACAAAATAATATAAGTGTTGAGACTTTTTAGATGGACTTATGAAGGGGAGTGTTAAGCCTTAAATAATGGCCCATTACCCCTTAATTGGGGCATATTACATTAGTAATGTTATTTTATTTATGTCATATTTAGTCCATTAGTTGTAATTATACCTTCTAGTCTCCTATATATACCAAGGAGACATTTTCATTTGGAATCATCTTGTAATTGTACATTTATGCAGGCATAAGGAGGTTTGCCCCTCGAAGAGGCTTATTATCTGAATTTATCTCTTTTTCAAGGTGCTGAGTACTTATTCTGAGGTTTTTCTATTCTATATTGATATTTGGTTCTTAACATATGGTATCAGAGCTCAAGGTCTTGGGGTTTCACTGCTACATCTGAGACACCTTTCCATTTTTCGCTATAACTATTTTTCTACAACATTTTAGAAGGAACGACTTGGAGGATATTTAGTATATGGATCAATGTACATTGGGTTAAAATTTAATCTCTTGAGGGCTTATAATTTCAGAGATAGATCCTATGCAAGATAGGGTTCTAGAATCATCCTGAACTGATTCATTGTGGAATTTTCGCTATAAATTTTTTTCTATAATGTTTCAGACCTTGAAATCTAGAATATATTCATAGAAATTAGTAAGGTAGATATGGTAAGACGTTCAACTTCTGGGTCATCTTACATTTGTATATACACCCTATGGAATATAGGGTATCTGACTAGTCCTATTGACTAGTCTCAAGAAGGTGTTCCATATAAAACAATCATAAATTCTTCCTAGAGTATCCAAATTAAGTGAGACTAGTTTCATTGGATAGTGAAATGTCTATAGTATTTATGGTACGAGTTTCATAATTTTATATCAATTATTTTGTGCGGGGAACGCTATACAAGTGAGATCTCCTGGAAAGGCCAAAAATCAACACGTTGTGGGGAGGTTACTGTAAATTCCACTTGGCATGCCCAATTTTGATCAGACCTGTGGCATTAAAGAGAAGTAATATCAGAGAACTACAAAAAATAAATTTTCATACCCAGAAGGGTCGAAACTTTGGATATAAAGCAGAATAAATATTGTGTAGCAGAACCACCTCAAAATCAAGGTTCAAAAGTGATACTTGGCCAACATGCCACCCAAAAAGGGAAATTCTACACCAAATAAGCCTCTAGAAAATCCTACATGGACGCTTGATGAAGGTGAAGAAATGCGTAGGAACATAAATGATTTACAAAAGAAGACAGTAACAAAAGATGAACTACAAGAGATTATGGAGGGTTTAAAAGGGGAGATCATGGAAGGATTGAAAAATTTCCTAATAGAGAGGACACCTGAAAGTGAAAATGTATCCCATGAAATTCATGATGAGGACACAAGGAAGGTGAATCAATAATGGAGAAACTCTAACTTTGGTTCAAAGACAAACCAAGTTCCTAAGATCGATATGAGGAAATTTGATGGCAAGGACCCAATTACATGGATACTTTAGATGGAGCAATTCTTTGATCTACATAATGTGCCACAAACACAAAAGGTACGAAATGCTTCTTTATATTTAGAATCCAATCAATTTTTATGGTATCGATGGCTTTGTTCTCGCAAATCACTCATCACTTGGACACTTTTCACAAAAGAAATGATAGCACACTATGAGGATACAAGGAGCAATACCTTCTTTAGCCAATTGATAAATCTCAAGCAAAAGGGTTCAATTACAGAGCACATTGAGAACTTCCAAAGATTGAATATAAAGGTAACAGACATTCTCTAGATGAGCACTTGATTGATGTATTCCTTGGAACTTTGGAATAACATTCTCAACCCATGAGGTTCGCCTTTAGGAACTAAATCATTGGAGAATGCATTTTAGGGTGGCAAAGAAATGTTGAAAGTAAAAATATGGCTAGCACTAGAAGGACCAATCCTAATAGCGCTATAGAGAATAATGCTCCTTCTTCTAAAATAACTCAACCCTCTGAGGGTTGTTACCTCAACAATTGGAGGAAAGAAAAAGGTTTATGCTTTAATTGTGACAACAAGTGCAGTGAGGGACATAAGTGTTGTGAGAAGAAGTTATTCTACATGGGTGTGAGAGGAAGAACAAGAACAAGAAGAACAAGAACCATCTCAAGATGAAAACATAGGAAACAATTTCATCGAAGAGTTGACTCCCACACGATATAGTGTAATGCATTGTTTGGAATTAGCACTCCTCAAACCCTCAAGATGAAGGATATATCAAAAGAAAAGGTAATAGTCCTAATTGATTAGGTGCTGCTGGTGAGTCCACTATAAATTAGCCAAAGCTCTCGGTTGCTAGCCCTTGTATCAAGCATGAGTTTTGAAGTAATGATTGAGAGATGGAGGGAACTATCAATTTCTCAGGAAAATGCAATAGATCAATATTACTATGGGAATATGTAATGGGCAGTCCAATGATTGTTATACCTATGGGTGGTGTTGATGTTGTAGTGGGAATCCAATGGTTACAATCATTGAGACAATAACTTTATTTTCAAGAACTTTTCACTAGAAATTTTCATTGGAAGGGAAAAGTGAGTTAAGAGGTATCCTGAAGGAAACACAGTAGGGTGATAAGCTCTAATGGCATGACAAAATTATTGAAAATGGGCATCAAGGTGTAATTGTACATTTATGCTCACTAGATGTTCAAACATCTAATACATCTATTCCCTCTAGATCTCAAGGGATCATTAACAACATTCCAAAGTGTTTGAAGATATTCCCAAGGTCTTCCACCCTTTCAATCATGATCATGATATTCACGTAATTCATGGGAGTGTTCCTCCCAACATCAGGCCATCCAGATACCATATACTTAGAAGAGTGAAATTGAGCACAAATGGTTGAAGAAATGTTAGGGTTCAGCATTGTAAGACCTAGCAAAGTTCTTACCTGCAAGTGGTAATATGGTATTCAAAGAAAGATGGCTCATGGCCATTATGTGTCCAGGATAGTGAGATCTCAACAAGATCACTATTAAAGATAGAGTTTCCATTCCCATCATTGGTGAATTGTTAAGATGAACTACATGGAGCATCTATTTCACAAAGTTGGATCTCATTCAGTCATCACCATATTAGATTGAAGGAAGAAGATATCCAAAAAGCAACATTCCAAACACTTAGAGGCCATTTAGATTTTGGTCATGCCTTTTGTGCCTGATACACCTCATTCCAAAGGGTTGATGAATTCCATTTTCAAGCCTGTGAACATTTATTATTTAATTATTTTTTGATGATATACTAATATATAACAAGTCTTGGGAGGATTGTGCGACATGTTGACAAAGGTGCTACAACTACTAAAAGGGCAACAACTATATACTAGGCTCACTCCAAATTTTCTTTGGAGTGAAGGTAGAGTATTTGGGTCATGTGTATACTCTACATGAAGGTGTCAAGGTAGACCCTAACAAGATTAAAAGACCATGATGGTTCATGAATTCCCAAAACATTGAATAATCTTAGAGGTTTTTAGGTTTTAGCCAGGTTCCTCACCAGTTTGTTCCCGACACTGAAGAATAGAAACACATTTATTGACACTAACTAAGAAGGTTGCATTTCATGGACTCAGGAGGTAACTAAATATTTTGAACAAATTAAAGAGGTGATGTGCAAAGAATCTGTCAAACCACTAGACTTCACAAAAACTTTATTGTGGGATCTTAATTACTTACCTCCGAAATTGGAATTGGTGTTGTCCTGGCTGAAGGAGAGACCATGGCTTTTGAGAAATTCGACCCACTCAAGGGAAAGGGACACACAAACCCATTTATGAAAGCTGATAATATTACTACATGCATTGAAGAAGTGGAATCCTTACCTAATAGGTAATAACTTCAAGGTAAAAATAGATCAAGATAGTCTTAAATACTACTTGGAACAAATACTATCTTCAGAAGAGACAACAAAAATGGGTAACTTAGTATTGGGTTATGATATTGAAATCATTTATAAAAGGGAAGCAAAATGTTGTGGCTGAATGCTACCCTCTCAATAAAGGATGAATATATTGAGACCTTTCTCTCTGCTATCTCAATCATCCAAACCAATTGGATAATAATGAGAAGCAAAGGGATGAATGAAAGATATGAAAAAATGTGCACTCTCTCATTCAAAGGTTGTGAGGGATTCAGGTCACATCAGTTATTTACATGGAAAATGGATTCACTATGGTACAAAGAGATGCATTATATTTATGTAATAAATCTGAACTCAAACAAAAGGATTACTAATGGAGTGCATCTCTCTCTATGGTAGGAGGCGCTTCAGGTTACGAGAATTTCATGGGGTCAAGAAGAATTTTTGGGATGGCCTTAAAATTGATGTTCAAAGGTTGTGAGAGAATGTTTGGTTTTCCAACAAAATAAGGTGGAAACAATTAAGATCGCAGGTATTTTGTATTAACTGCATCAAATTCGACGTTGGGAGGAGGTTTCCATGTGGATTTCATCATCCTTGATGCTGAAGTCACGAAGAAGGAAGTGTCATCATGGTGATTGTTGATCGAATGACCAAGTACACACACTTTTTGTACACTCTCTCATCCCTCAAATCGGTATAGGCACCAGCATTCCTTGGAGGCAGGTTCAAAGATACATGGAAGCCCTAATATTATTGTAAGTTACAAAGATCCTATCTTCATTGGACATTTTGGACAAAATTATTTTCTTGTTTGGGTACTCAGTGGCTCATAGCTCATCCTATAAACCTCAATCTGATGGAAAAACCAAAGAGATGGTGAGGCAGAATGTTTGTAAAGGCCTTACCCTCGTTTACTTTGTCTCGATATAAACAAACACAGTTCAAATGGTTACCCTTGGTAGAATGAATTGGTATAACACTTCCTTTCCATCGTGCAACAAAATGACCTGGCCTCTATGGATACCACCCTTCTTCCATCACTTCTTCTCTAAAATAAAATCTAAGGTTTGGCAGTGAAAAGTCCCTTGACATCAACAACAATTCTCCAAATATTAAGGACAACCTAAAATACCACAAAATTGCATGAAACAACTAGCATATCAACATCATAGTGAAGAAGTTTTGAAGTAGAGGATGGGTCTTTTAGAATACAACCATACAAACATATGTGTCCTCAAAACAAGCCAAGAAGGATAATAAATTATCACCAAATTCATGGCCCTTATAAGGTGTTGAAAAAAAAATTGGTACTATGGCATAAAAATTGGAGTTTCCTGCATCTTCGCTAGTACACCCAGTTTTCTTACATGTTTCATGCTTAAATAAGGTTATGGGTGACAGATCCAGTTCAAATTATATTGCCAAAACTTTTAATGAGGAAGAAAACATGTGGAGCCTAAAGCCATCTTGACACAGAATTATGGTGAGGAAATTGGAGCCTAAAGCCATCACTGACACAAGAATTCGCCAGCTGAGGAATAGATCCATTTCAGAGTATCTCATTAAATGGAGGAAACTATCGGCTGAAGGTTCCACTTGGGAAGATGAGTATTTTATATAGAAGCATCCAGAGTTACTCAAGCATTGCGGACAACACTTGTCTCAAGGGGAGGAGCATGTTAATCCATAAATAATGTCTCATTACCCCTTAATTGGGACATATTACATTAGTAATGTTATTTTATTTATGTCGGCTTTAGTCCATTAGTTGTAATTATACCTCCTAGTCTGCTATATATACCAAGGAGACATTTTCATTTGGAATCATATTGTAATTGTGCATTTATGTGGGCATAAGGAGGTTTCCCCCTCGAAGAGGATTATTATCTGAATTTCTCTATTTTTCAAGGCGTTTAGTACTTATTCTGAGGTTTTTCTATGCTATATTGATATTTGGTTCTTAACAGGGAGGTATAGATTACTTGTACGTCCGCGAGTTTGCAAGTTCATGTAGATGGAAAAGTGGCTAAGTGTTGAGACTTTTCAGGTGGACTTATGAAGGGGACATAAAGAATTGTACATCCGTGAGTCCGTAGGTCCACGTAGATGGAAAAGTGGCTAAATTTTAATACTTTTCAGATGGACTTATAAATGGGACGTAGAGAATTGCATGTCTATGAGTACGCATAGATGTAAAAGTGGCTAAGTGTTGAGATTTATCGGATGGAATTATGAAGAGGAGATAGAGAATTATACATCCACGAGTCTGCGAAGATGGAAAAATGGTTAAGCGTTGAGACATCTCATACGGACTTATGAAGGGAAGGCGCAAAATTATGCGTTTGTGAGTCCACAAATGAAAAATAAGCTAAGTGTTGGTGGCGAGTTCGTGAAAGGTATGAATATAGAACATGAGTCTTCCATACCGCCACCCACGAGTCCATGAATACCATAATGTGACTAAGTATGGTAGAATACATGGGTCATGGAAAGGAAAAGTGTATGGTGGATGACACGGCTATCCAGTAAGGTGGCTAGGACACCATTAGGATGACAAATTTCCATTATTAACACGATGACAATATAAGTGGGGCCATAGGTAAGAGATGATCATTGTAGACCTGCGTGGATTTAAGTTCCACCATGGTAGTCTAGACTAGCACCACATCAAGACCCAAGTGTCTCCATGCCAGTTGGCACAAACAACAAAACATCATGTGGATGCCATGTGACAATAAGAGAGACGTTGTCTATGTAAACCCAATAACTTTGGGAGGTCATAGATTTCATTCTAAGGCTCATTTCTGAGTGAAATTACCAACCTTGTAAAGTTCTTGACGAGAAGAAGAGGATGGAGCTATAATAGAGAAGATTTAAGGTTGTTAGTAAAAGAAAAAAAAATCGATACTCCATCCCTTAGAAGGTACTTAGGGTGTTGGGTATGTTACAAAGTGGTATCAAAGCCATGGGTTCAACACTAGGCCTCTATGGGCTAGAGATCAGTTATAGAAAATATGCATTAATGATAAGAAGAGTTAGTAATTACAAAGTTTTATACATCATTTTTGTCTAACAAATACTACTAATTCTAGATTTTGTAGAATTTTGAATATATATATATATATATATATATATATAT